>JAUBWS010089520.1:10780-25120 GCA_032270445.1 Darlingtonia californica | reverse complement strand
TTTTATAAGAAAATGAAAATAGCCTTTTGAAGCCTTTTAATGTTTTTAACAGGTTCTTTTACGTTTTTTTAAGGTTTGTTCTTATGAAAAAAAAGGTGTAATTGTACTCTGGAGTGTCAGATAATTTGTGTTGTTATGCAATATTTTTGTTTATTTTTTTACCATAATGCTTGTTTTCTTTTCATTCAGAGATAAGTATAACAAAAAGGTACATTGGCCAACTAGCTTATACCAATCAAAAACTCCAAAGATATATTGGTTTGCGTGGATAGATTTTCACAGGTAAGATTTTTGTGTTTCTCAGTAGTTAAAATTAAAGCACTTTAGTTCTTTAGCCCCAATATTTCCAGAGAAAATTTGAACATGGTCTATTTGCAGACCGAAGAATGCTCCCTGGTGCGTGGGTCACGGAGTTCCTAATCTACTGCCAAGGATTGTAACAGATTGTTTTCATCCAATCTTGCACTAAGCGGTTGTTTTAAAGATCTCATCACTTTCTATGTATCAAAAAGGTCACACTTTTTTATGAGGAAAGTTTCTTTATGATATTAACTTGAAATTTAGTATGAAGTTAGTTCTCAATAAGAGTAGTAAAGAATCTGTTTTCATAATTAGAAAGCTAAAAGGATAAGGTTTCGTAAATAAATCATCAGAATTGAGAAAAAATCAAGTCCTGACCTTCTATACCGCGCCAGGATTAAAAAAATTTGGTGTGCAATATTGAAAATATGACGTCATATGCAAAATTGATGACGTCAGCGGATTTCTTTTAACGACATACGACTATTGTTAAAGTTTCGTGTCATTATCTTTTTTCTATTAAAAGTTATAAGCTGTTTAACACCTTCACTGCCAACGACGAGTCGTCATGTGAGGGTCAAAATACCGCACCAACTTCAAACAGCCATAACTTCTGAACGAAAAAACTTTTTATGTTTTATGCCATTTTTGGCGTCTACGGGAAATTTGCTGTCGATTTGTATACTCATATGTCAATTTTAGAGCAGTGTTAGCCAAGTAACAGTGCATTTCTTGTTATTTTTGAAAACAGCGTGGCAGTGAACGTGTTAAGATTTGCTGGATTTACAGTAAAAAAGCGACAGTTTTCACCTTGGGTTCAATGATTTAGCATAATTAAGGAAATTTTTATGATCAAAATTCGAAATTTTGTGAATATCTTCTTCCCAATAAGATTTTATTAAAAGTCAAAAAGTTTCAAGTTCTTATAATTTTTCGTTTTGGAGATTTCCTAATTTTAGACCGCGGGCCAACTAGCCCCATTCAGGTAGGATTAAGGAGAACCGCGTCCGGCCGCACTATGTAAAATTGATTTTAGTACCATTTGTACAAAATGATGTTCTATCGTTGAAACGATCTTTCGGGGGTCTTAAAAAACGATGAGTAGTAATATAGGAATCCCTGTTAAAATGTATTTTTTCTAAAAATTTAAGTTTCTTTTACTTGTGTCTGACAATTTTTGAGTTGTTTCAACTGAAGCTGACAAATTTAAAGTTAACAACTCTTTTAAATCAATTCTCAAGACATTTTTGAAAATGTTTATTACCTTATCGGAAGAAACAAAATGTGACTAAAGTGAAGGAATTTCGTCCGTCAAAAATGTTTTTTCTAGACGTACAGCGCAATGATTTGCCTAGCCTATTGAATCGTGTTTTCAAATAATTAAACATTTCGTCATTTTTTCCAATATTGCTTTGTCCGATGAAGTAGGTTAGCGTAGATCGCTTTTCCCGGTGTGTGAAGATCTAAGAGATCAGTGACGGTTTTTTAAGGTATTTGGGATAAATGTGACTAAAGTGAAGGAATTTCGTCCGTCAAAAATGTTTTTTCTAGACGTACAGCGCAATGATTTGCCTAGCCTATTGAATCGTGTTTTCAAATAATTAAACATTTCGTCATTTTTTCCAATATTGCTTTGTCCGATGAAGTAGGTTAGCGTAGATCGCTTTTCCCGGTGTGTGAAGATCTAAGAGATCAGTGACGGTTTTTTAAGGTATTTGGGATGGTGGACCAAACGAGAAACTGGTGTCCGAAAACGAACTGAGACGAGTGGAGCGCCTTATTTTAGCTATTCTGAGGCCATGTTTAGAGCATTTTAACGTATCAACCATCATTCAGAAAATTATTTTTGATTTTAGTCTCTCTCGGTCCCGGCAGCAAACCCTTGTGGGAAAAAGTGAAATGAAAAGTGGTGAAAATTTGTAAACTGTCTAAATTGGCTTAATTCTGCTCGAAAAAAGTGTTAAAATTCACTATATTATAATTTTCAAAACTTTTCATTAAACTACCAAAAATGTCTATTTCATTATCGTATTCGTGGAAAGACTAATTGAATCCGCATTGATTGAAATTTATCAATATTATAGACCTGTGCCAAGTATTATTACAGAAATGCTGTATAGATATTTTCACCAGTATTTGACAGGGATCTACATGTAGTCTTATCTAAAAAATCGCAGAAACATTTTTCCTTCAGAACTTTAGGATCTGTAGAATATGACAATGGGATTTGAAATATAAACACCATTTTTCTCATAAATTTGTCTTAGTTGTTACTATTTCGTTAAATAAAAGTAAAAATTCATTATCATATTTCCCATCTAATATAACAGATGACATGATAATAAAGTATTCAATATATAAATATTTACAGATTCGATTTTTTCTAATTTTCTAAAAAAAAAAACACGTTGTTAAGAGCGTTCATCTAAAGAAGGTATCCCTAGCAAGAAGCATTTTTTCTGCAATAGCTATGTTCTTGGCCAACATCGTCAGTAAACCAATGTATGGGTTTTCATCAGCATTGCCTGTGTTTAAGGAGAGTGGAATGATGATTTGAAGGTTTCTAAGTCCTGTGTGTATTCGAATTGTTCTTCCTCAGTTGATCCTTTGAGTGCTGTCGTCGAACTGTCCCCGCCACTCACCAAGGTGGTAACTTTATCGAAGTAACTAGCACCAACTTCCCGTTGATGTTTACGTGCGGTAAACCCATGGTTTTCTTGCTTCATCTCGTCTTGTTGGATCTCAACGAACGCCGACATTCCGCGTTTACGATATCCGCGAGCCATTTTAAACATTGCGTGGTTCATGTTGTGGAAACCAGCCAAAGTGATAAACTGATAACGGTAGCCGAGTTTTCCGAGGTCTTTTTGGAAGGATTCGATCTCACTTGCACTGAGGTAATCTGCCCAGTTGAATGATGGGGAACAGTTGTATGCGAGAGGTTTACCGGGGTATTGGCTGTGTACACTTTCAGCGAAATATTTTGCTTCTTTGTAGTCAGGTGTATCGGTCTCACACCATAACAAGTCAGCATAGGGAGCATACGATATGGCCCTATCGATTGCCACATCAATGCCGTTGTGTACTTTATAGAAACCCTCTGATGTTCGTTCGCCAGTCAAGAACTTGTGATCTCGTTTATCTGAATCTGTTGTCAGCATGTTCGCCGCTTGCGCGTCCGTGCGGGCGATTATGACAGTGTGGGTACCCAAGATGTCAGAGGCTAACCGAGCAGCGTTCAACGTACGAATGAATTGTGATGTAGGTACTAAAACCTTTCCACCCATGTGACCACATTTCTTCTCAGACGCAAGTTGATCTTCATAATGTACTCCAGAAGCACCAGCAATAATCTAAAAGAAAATAAGTCTGTTTCATTAATTTTTTAAATATGGAGAATTATTCTTGAATTTTGAATATATGACAGGCTGATTTACTATCTGCATTAATCCATATAAATTCACGTCGCATACATTGAACCTCGGATTTATAGATGTAGCAACCAAAATTAGCGGCGTAAGAATCTCAATTTTCCCCCTTATGTAGCTATCATAATGTTCATTAAAAGTCATCTTGTCAAAGTACCATAACTGACCATGTTTTTAGCAAGTTCGAATGCATTCAACGCACCGCCAAAGCCAGCTTCTGCATCCGCCACGATTGGTAACAAGTAATCAATATGTTGTTCCACGCCTTCTAATGCTGCAATTTGATCCGCCCTCGTTAAGGCGTTATTGATGCGTTTGACGAGCTTTGGTCCGGAATCAGCTGGGTAAAGACTTTGATCAGGGAATACCATATCTGCTGAATTTGCATCAGCAGCCACCTGCCAACCACTCATGTAGATTGATCTAAGACCAGCTTTCGCCATCTGTATCGCTTGTCCACCTGAGATAAGAAATCATAAAAAATTAGGGTTTTTATTTTGGACGTCAAAGGTTCGAAGTGACCGTGCCGTTACATTTCTTAGCTGTAAGAAAACTTGATGCGTTTGATCATGAGTAGCTTCACATTGTATCAATCATTCAACCAATATTTTAGAGGACTGGCTGTTAGACGTTTTCATATGATATGTTTTCAGTTTAAGCAACAACGGGCTTCAGAACGAAATTTGTTCGAACGGTTTATTTAACCGATTTCTTTGATTCACTATTGGAATATCCTCACCTGTTAGGCATCCCAAAGCATTCACATAACTATCATCGCCTTGTGTAACCATCTTCCACAGTTTGTCTGCTCCAGCTCTGGCGATGGTGCAGTCAGGAACAAAGGGGCCTCGTCCACGTAGCTTCTCCACTTCCTCCATGGGGTAGTTACGCTCTATCCCACCATATCGGTTTTCATATGTGTACAATCCAGTACCTGAAAAATAAGGAAGGTTAGATTCTCGTTCCAACGCAGGGTGGCCACAGTGGGAAGAATCCGAGTACAGCTGTTAAAAATATCTCGTGATCTTGATAAAGAAAGTTAGAATAATGTTCAACTTTGGGCTGCATAGGGTCGACGAAAGAAATCACATATATTTGTTAGGGAGCTTAAACATTCTGGGTTAGTTTAACCAATGACTTGATCAACCGGGCAAGTAAAAATTTGTGGGGCCTGAAAGAGAAACTCTATTCAAATCTCTATTTAACAAGTTAAGGACTTTATAAGCGGGACCCGTGAAATGTTTTTAGACCTAAAAAAAGAAGATTTATTTAACAAATTAAATCTTAATTAACGGGAAATGTGTGTGGCCATCCTGAAATCATTCCTTTGTTCTATAAGCATGTAATATATCAACTTGATAAATTGTACATACTAACAAATATCCGTGTAATTGTCCATGTCTAGAAAGATTTAATCTTCAAGGATTGCAAGAACAAATCTGCTTGGGTGAAGCATCTCGGTGCTCTGTTTTAGATGGAATATAGGTATTGCAAATTATTGAAATATAAAAACATATTTGATTTTAAGTACTTACTCATTCCACGAACAAAGTTGATGGAAACAATCTTCGGTGCTCTTCGAATCATCATCTTGTATCTAGAAGAGAAATAAAAGTGTTAAAAAAATCAAAATATATCAACCCAGTGGACATTATAGACGCACTGATAGAATCGGAACTGTTTTTCTTTTCTATTTTTCTTCAAACGGATACGAAATTCCTCACTAAATATCATCAAATTAATCGCCCTAAAAGGCCAGAGTGTGGCTTTCGCCATCACCATCTTGCAATATATGGTAAGAAACTATCGGCACAGAATTTTTCTACTTACGCTCCAGACCCACTTCTAGCATGAATGAAATAAGCATTACGATGTTACGCTACTTCATGATTATTACGCCCATTTTAACTGCCGTCAATTGTTTCGGCAATTTTGAAAAGTCGTATATTCAAGTTTACAATTTATTTGTGTACGCTCATAATTCTGACGGAGTTTAATTATTGTGACGAAAAAATATTTCAATGAGTATGAAAGATTTATCATGCGTAATATGAGCAGCTGCAATTTTGACGAACAAAAAATGCAGCTGCGTGAAACGATACCATTTGAACGCTAAATGAATGCTACAGTCGTAAACTACAAAATATTGCTACAATTCAGTAAAATTCTATGTATATTACGAGCATCTATTCAAGGAAAGAAAGAAAATATTTAAAAAAATAAAATTTACAATTATTAGACGCCCCAAGCTGGTCTTTGATACAGTGCGCCGTTTCCACTATTTTTAAAAAAATTTCTATTTTTAAAAATTTAGCACTTTCTGTTTTTAGTCAACTATTTTTGGTTAAAGATCATAATTTATTGATATTCACTAAAATAAATGTGGATTAGTTTATTTGTTATGCAATAGAAGTATCATTTGTTACAAAAGAAATCGACTATCTGAATAACAAACTAGAATAATTGAACTGGAAACTTAAATTCTGTTTTGTGTTGATATCATATGATGTGGTTTTATTTGTATATTTACTAATTTGCGCAAAATATGTTTTTGGAAATGTGGACTTCAACGTTGAGTTAGACATTAGTTAATGCACATTGTTTTAAACGTTTGCTTTAAGAATGTTTTTTAGCCTTTGTCTTCTTAGATATATGGTGTGTATGGGGTTTAATTTTAAGTTATCATCGATTGAAGTTAAAGCCATTTTAATCCACTACACTAAGTTTTTCTGAATGTTATTTCAACCTCCTAGACATTTCACTAAAATTCATGAATTAAGTATAGTTGGAAATATTTCACAGGGTAGTGGAACAATGTCGTGAAATGTTACTTTGAAAAAGGAAGAATTTTATTCGAAGAAACCCATATTGACTGGACATTTTCTTGTTCTGTTGCACGCCTGATAGTAGGACGCGAAATTTGATGAGATCTATCTACTACAATAAAACCTAAAGACAGACCGTTTGCCATTTTGATCGCTTTTTCTGCGCGGGAAGGAAAGTATGCCGTATTTTAAAAGTTGAGATAGGAATACAAGTTAATGGATTGTTTTTTTAGGTAATCGGAATTTAAGTAGTTGCCAGCACACGCTGTCGAATCCCCAGTAAGGCATTTGTTGTAGTGGTGGCGCAAACTGAGTTGATAAACATGGGTGGACATTCTAAACAATGCTCGAACGCTGAATGCTGAACGTTATTTATTCCCATTCGTGGTGCTTGCCTCCTGTCAAACTTTGTATCATTCCCTCGTTTTGTTAGTCCCAACTCACCTTTTTTCGAAACTAAGGCAAAAATAGGAATTAATCAATTATCTATTTTTTTGGTGAAAAATTTTGCATGAAATTTTCAATTTGACTCACCTTAAGTTGAAAAAATTCGATAAATGTTTTATAGTTTAAGTTTGTTTGAAATCAGGAAAAGAGATTCAGGATCGACAATTTTCTATCATCTTGATCCTCCCATTCCAACCAATGGTAGTTGTTTTCTCAAGTTGCTGAATAGGAAATGAAGACTTTGACTCAGCGTCTGTTTTTATGTTCTGATCAAAACTTTTTTTATGGCTCTTTTGTTTTAATTTTTCAGTTTTAAATTCATGATTCAATTTTCAAATCAAAAACTATCTTTTAATTGGCTAGAATATCTTGAAAAAGAATTTTTACTTTCAAGAAATGGTAAGAAAAAAAGGGGAAATCTACTCCAAATCGCCCACTGGATTTTTTTTTTAAACTCACCATCATTTGGTAGGTGTCTTTTTACGTTCCCTTGCCAACTGTCCCTCCACAGAATGTTATTCTATTTTCTTGATTTAATGAAAATGTTTTGTAAATTTTGATAAGAATTTATCTCGAAATTCCATTAATTTAACTTTGGTTTTACTTTAAGAATTGTTGCAAATTTGCGGTCAATGTTATCAAGGGTTCAACTTCATTCATTTTATTCTTATTGTATGTTTCTTTAGTGTCACGCATTCTCTGGGTTTTATTTCTTTCTTTTAGTCGATAAGGTATTTGAAAGTGTCTCTTTCCTTCAATCTCCATTGATACAACGATAACTGTTTGAGGGCTTTACATTAAAAGTATTACACGCAGCTAGGGTAAAGGAGGAGTAAAGACCGAGCTTTTTATGCAACTGAGTAAAAAGCGAATCAGTTGGTGTTTTAAAATATTCGCAGTGGTATTAGGTAATTTTATAAGCAAACATTAAAAAGATAAGTAGATTTTCACTTTGTCAACTAAGTCAAAATTAGTTCAATTAGATTTGTTATTATGTTTGAGTTAATCAAACCAGTTTATGTTTCTATATCTTTTCGTTAACTTAGTTTTCTAGTTATTCTTTTGAATTAAAATTCTAAAATCTTTAACGATTGTAAAATTATAACAATTACCTTATTGGGACAAATTTTGACGGGGATTTAATTTGGCGAATGGGCAAAATTGAATATTTGGTGAGGATTTAATTCGGAAAATGGTAAATTATATTAAATTTAGTGAGGATTTAATTTGGCGAATGGTAATTTTTCGTTCGCCAAATTTTATCCCTGCCAAAGTTTGTCCCAATAGGGTATAATAATGTTAGACGCTAATTTTCAACCACCGCTGTTTTTTTAAGTATTTGCGCATTCGTTGAAATAAATCGTTGAATCTGAAAATGGAAAACGGTCTTTTGAATGAATAGCACTACTGAATCGGCTAACCTTTATGATAAATACAAAGTTCAAAATAACAAACTGGAGTATAGGAAGTAAAATAATTGAAACATGATATGTATTACATTGTTTATAAAACAATCGGTTTATCAATAAAATTTCCTAGTAAGATAACACAGCATAGATCAAATTTACACAAACAGACAGATACTATGGTTAGTGTTCTTATAAAAGGTCTATCCAAAATATTGTCTTTGCTAGCCTCATGCTGACTGATCTGTACTGGTAGAGCAATGAAATTTCTATATCAGAATCTCTTATTTGTAGTTTGTCATACAACTAACGGTAAAATTGGCAAAAATGAAGTCTTAGGGAGCAACGACTACATTGTATGAAAACTATCATTTCTTATCTTGAAGTTTGTCGCCTTATCTTTCTTTTCCACAATTGTAATAATGAAATATGGCCAAGAGAGATGCATTCGGCTACTAAACTTAGCTTAGTTTACCCTGTAATTCCAGGAAAATTTAAGATAAAACAATTCTCATTATATCTTGTATTCCCAGGCTATTAAGGAAAACATGTCAGTACGAATAATTACTTTTATTTCAAAACCATAAATTAGTCAATTACGTCTGGTTTTCTTCGCTTATTGTACGCTTTATTTGACTCGTAATTATCTGCACAACGCAAAACTCTACGGAATACGATACAGTGTATCACCCACCGTATATGGAAGATATACATCCATTTATGGTTTCCTGTCCTAATATGGCAGTTTATGGCACGGTATTTTATATAGAACTCTGTGTTGTGCTACCCTAAAAATCTCTGTAATAGGCCATGCATAAAAAATACGTATTGCCTCTGTAGCCAAAAAAATGAAGCCTCTCGTAAAAATGTCATCAAGAAACTGTAAGGAATATATCTAGCAATTCTTTTGTTTTAATTTAAGGTTTTTTTGAAGAATTCTCTTGACATTTTTTACAAAAGACTACATTTTTTGGGGACACCCGGTAATAGCCCATTCATGAAAGATATGCACTTGCGAATAGTAACACATATGATAATGCGAGTCGTGGAAAGAGGGTAAAGACGGGTTAATAATTCATTTTTGTTCTAATTTAACAAGGCATAAAGAATGATTCGGCACTAAATGGATCTTTAAATTTTATCGAGGACTCCGAGAAAATCAAGGCTACTTCAGACTATATCTTATTTACTCTATCTAATCGGGAAAAATAATTAAGTATAAAAAACATTCTACAATAATATATATGAAGTAAATCCTACAGCTCAACAGAAAATAGAAACAACGACATACCTGATTTCAACGATATACCTGACAGAGGTGTCTCTTTTCCGTACTCTTGCTTCTTTAGCTTCTTGCTTTGTAAGATACAATATCAACGTCTATTAAAAAAAGTTTACAATATACTATAAAAATTGTTTGGCTTATCAGGTTGATATGTATCTTAAAAATGAATTATCAAATCACACCCCTTTTTATAATAATCACACCCTCGTTCTGATACCCCCTGGTCAATAATATTTTTCATCATTTTATTTAAATGTTTGTACGCGTCACGCTTTTATTGTCATTTCACGATGACGATGATAATGATTTTATAATAATAGTCATTCCTTGACAAAGCCAAGCCGCACGAAAAACTCCTCCAACTCTCGTTGGACTTTAGACTGGAGCGAAAGTGCAAATTCTAATGGATGTGATTTTCCTATACACCTCTGCATATTAGCTTGATAAGTATCAAGAGTTGCACGTAAAAACAGAATACGTCTCAATGACATCTTTTAAACATCCAGGACATCCAGGAGACGTATTTAAAACGTTTTATGATAATTGTTTTATTTTCCCAGTAACTATTATCTGCACGTTATACTGTCGTAATTAGAGTTAAGCTTTTTGTTATTAATGTATGCTACATGTCAATTTTTGACAAAGAAAATAACTCCTTCAGTGGATGAAAATTTTCTGTGGTATTTCCCTAGTACAATTTATATTGATAGTAAACAAAATCTCTAAATTTCTTCCGCTTTGTGTCAAACATTTGAAGCCACTATACACTTTAAAGTGAAACCAACCTAGTAGATGCTTTCCTATAAGAGTTGATAGTTGAACACCTTTTCCCCACCCTATTTTACACCTCGAAATTCTCTTTCTTAGGCTTTCAGTAAATTTGAATTACGTCTTCAACATTCAAGTTCCATCCTAAGCATGTCATATGTACACGACCCTTTCTCTATTTCTTTTATCTTATGTATATTTATTTGTCTTCTTCATCTTCTAAAGTTGTGCTTTCCCTCACAATTTCTTAAAACCTTCACACATGAATTATTTTCTATTATTAACCAGTCCATTCTTAAAATCTATTTTTATTTAAAAAAAAACGTTTGAGTCTGCTGTTTCTCAAATCTAAGTTATAGGAAGCAAGTGTTAGTATTTTTCTAGATTTTATGTAAATATTCTTCAAATATTTAGTGCAATATCCTTATATAATAAAAGAGGGATTTAATTCTAGAATGAGAAGTAAGGAAGAATCACACGTGGAAAAAAAGTTTTCCTTTTGATTTGATTTCCCAAATATACGGTTTTATTCTCATTGACAGAATCTTGGTATGGAGAATAATAGGACTCAAGAACTACAGTAGAATAGATAACAAAAACGTGTTTCAAGAAAATAAGTTATAAGGGGGGAAAAGCAATGTTTTACCGGGGGTCGGGAAAGAGTTACAGTGAAGCATATGGTGAAGTTGAAATGGAGTTAACATTAAAGTCCAAAGTGCGTTTTTTTCACTCGAAGTTTACAGTGAAGTTTCTGGTTATAAAATGTCTTTTTTTCGGGTGAACAAGACAAACTTCTCGATGCTTCATCTTGCAACATTTCTTCATACATTCCTACGGACGGAAAAGTCTAGTGAAAAGCATTTGTCGTATGAAAATACGCTTTACAGTGTATGTCTATGTTACTTTCAGTGGCTTGTGTTCAGATGAGTGGAGTAGAAAGTTTTGATTAGACTATGAACGTTTCTATGTGAATTGCATCAGTTGCACTTATGAAAACCTTATCATTTTATGATTTTGTTTGGTACGGCTTTAGTTTTGAGGTTTTCGTGTCTGGTACACCTTTGCCGATCCTCTTTGTCTGTAATAAAAGAAGAAAATTCCATATTTGTCTAGCCAGCTTCCTAATATGTATTGTTTTTCTAAATATGGTGTCTTAATATAGTCGGGAGGTTTTGAGATTATCAAGTTTTAGCGAGATCAATAATCCACTATCATAATTATGTATTTATTGAATTGATTAGAACAACCGGTTGAAATCCTGTAATAAATAAGTATATGTCGCTGTGCAGCTACGGAAAATGTTCAATGTATGGGGCTTTTCCCGAAAAAAGTCTTTACCCTTCTTATAGAGGATATCCATTTTCATCCAGTATAATCCTTGAATTCACCCTCTAGTTCTTTCCTAACCCAACGGTATGGACTATTTCTGGAAAAGTCAACAACGGATTGCTATGATATAAAATCAAAAAAATTAGCAAAACGTTTTTGTAACACTCAAAAGGACTTTTGTAACTAAATAATTTTTAGATATGTTGTAGAACTTGAAATTCTGTTCACAGCAAGTTTTTACAGTTTTTCAATATCTTTTCTTGTTCACGAGATGTTTCGTTTTAAAGTTTTCATCGATCCTCCTCCTTATAAGGATGATAACCACTTTTACTTTCCATATAAGGAAGTTAACCAATCCGTCTAAAAACACTAAAAAGCTGCATATCTCTTAAAGGAAAGAAGATTTTTCAATTCTGAAGACTTATCATACAACCTTTTGAGGTTACAACATATCAAAAAATAATTTCCAAATATGAGAATTGCTACTTATCCTAAATATAATAAGTATTATAAGAGTCATTTAAGCTGTATAAAGAGAGGACTGTTTGGTTTCATAAATCTCGACCAATTCTGCGTCGGGGCTATACGTTTCGATAAAATTTTTTCAGTTGCTCTATTATTAAGGTTTATTGTTTTGAAGGAAAAAATAAGTTGCTTTCTGTGAGATTTTTTGAAGTTACCCCTTATGTTTTATCTGCAGAAAATTCTAACACCAAGAGATTTTGGTTACCCCTAAGTGAACAATGAACCAGCTTCACTTAACAAAATTACGTTAACGTTTGTTGTTAACGAGACCAACTGTATCTGCAAATTGTTTTTAATTGTTGGAAATTGATATTTACTGTTATCGAAACCAAGTGTATCTGCAAATTGTTTTTAATTGCTAGAAAATTGATATTTACAGTCTCTTGAGAATACACGATAATTTATCATCTGATGGTACTTTGAACCTGTGAATAATATCAAAGTTCATACACATTTCTTGACATTTGAGGTTATTTTTTGTCACTATAGAGAACAAACTTTCTCAGTAGCATGGACTTTGAACTTCCACAAAACACACCCCCTGTTTAAAGTCTTTGATTATTTTGAAAAAAGATTTTTACTTGAAAAACAATCGAGGGATAACAGATAAGATCCCAGTCGACACTTGAAGTCGTTTCAACGTTGCTTTGATGACTTCGATGGACCACTGGGTATAGAATGACATTGCAATGATCACCACTGGTATTTGCGAGTGCTACACACTTATACAGATTTAATGTAAAAAACACAGTCGTTTTTGAATAATAAAATCAGTAAGGTTTTACAAGTAAAATTTTGCTCAGTCCTTAAGTTTATTTTAACGCAGATTTGGTCAATAGTGAAAAATTAACATCTTATGTTTTTTTCTCGTGAAGTTAGCTCAATATTCAATAACACCCAAAGTCATCTCAACGACATTTACCCATGAAAAAAGAAAATCTATCTTTATTGATCAACAAATTTGACACCAAAACTATAAGAACGTTGAGCTTGTTTCTAGGCTAAGATGATTTTCTTATAAAAACTCCTAAGGTTTGTCATTTATAAGAATGTGATGGTAGTAGATGGAAAAAGAAATATAGATCGTATAATCTATTATTACGCCTTTTAGTTTTTCTACATTCCAATGGAGTGTTTACGTGTGTTTGTTTTCTGTGAAAACATTGACTTCGTCAATAAATAAAAGCAATCACGAATTTGTGGAGTTGCACCTTGATAACTTCCTCGTGGACTATGAACTATGAACAAAGATCGTGCCCTTTATCCTCCCTCAAATACACCCATATCCATCCTTTCTTGTCTATACTTGCAATGCTTTGTCATGTCGCCAGTTTGTAGGCATTTATATAATCAGATAAACACTTTCTTTGACTCACTATTCTGTCTATTCTGGGAGTTTCATATCAGTTTTATCGATTATGTGCATTTTTTTCTTCTGCAGCTATATAGGTCGTGCCCATGTATTTTTACTATTAAACTATTCATAGTTGGACTTTGTAATTTGTATTTATCTTTCATCTTTTTCTCCTACATTACATGTTTGTATGTCGACCTTTTCATGTTTGATGATTTGCTTGTTTTCGTATTTTTGTTGGAGCAATCTGAATCTTTTTTTATAAGAATCAGATAATTTTTTCTCAGCTTTAATGTTCTTATTTTTTTTCTCTTAATTGAATTTATGTCTTTAATAAACTCTAGACAACATTTGAACATTTTGATCATAAGTGTTCCTTGTAACATGAATTACTACTACCCTAGATAGGTCTTCACTTCATTTTGTCTTGTAATTGGTATACCATTAAATCTATCATTTCTGTATGTAATATTATGTTTGGTTCTTTACATGTTTCTATTATAGACAACCATTTTACTTTGCTCAAGCCATCTGAACTGAGCCTCAGCTTCAATGTTCTTATAAAGTGTGTTCTTATAAAACAAAAAGAGCGTGCTAAAGTTAGACGAGACAGGACCTACCTAAGGTCATCCTCCAGGCTAAATTGCGCCCTTATACTTGTTTCAGTATCCAG
>JAUBWS010089520.1:0-10680 GCA_032270445.1 Darlingtonia californica | reverse complement strand
GTTCTCGGGTAGATGTTCTCAAATTTGCAGTAGTGTTTTCTTTTGGATGTCTCATGAACATACATATGACGTGTTCTCTCTTTTTTATAATTTTTGATTAAATGTTTTGAAACCACAATTGGACTTTGAACTATAGATTTGTTTTTTATTAAACGATGTTGTTGTTGTAAATTGTGGATGGTCAAATGACAATTGCTATATGACAAATTTTACCAATGGTTTATGATTTTTTTTAGTTTTTTTGTATTTTTAAACGTATTTCTTTTTCTACGGGGTTCCTCGCAGTAAATAAGAATAAGGGAGAGATTGGAAATACAACTCTCTCCAAAGAGACCTTTTGCGATTTTATGTTGCTGAGTTCAAGAAGTCAATTTATTTAGTCCGGTATTATTGTAGTTAAAAATTTCGCTGATTTTAGAAAATGGCCGAAAATTTACTCCACGCGCAGTCTCGTGTTATCACGGTTTTTAACAAAAATCCCATGAAAAACAGCAAACGATTCACCTGAAACCGCAAAATTGACGCCACGCGAATTGTGAATTTCTTTAAAACAGTGAAATTAAATCCATAGGAAATTTTATCCATGTAAGGTACTCGAAAGCCAATTTATTGGGATTTTCCTGTTGTATTTTTAAAGTAACTTGGGTATGTCAGTCTGAACGCGGTAAATTTTATGTATGCGTGCGGTTGAGCCTAAACGGCAGTTCTTACTAATTCAGGTCATATCATAGACCAGTGTTTACGGGTAGAGAAGGCTATGTAGAGATATTTTTCAATTGTCTCTAATTTTATCCCTTTGATATTTAATGACCGATGACGATAATTCATCATGATCAAATCATTTTAAATAGATGAAATTTAATGCTTTTATCACAGTTTCGATAAAAAAAATAATTCATGAACATTTATTTTGATGAATATGGTCGAAGTGATAAAATTTTTACGAATTTGTACTGTCCTTGACACCTGCAACCTAGGAGCTCCTCGGCTCATGCACCAGGTAGCGGCCCCCGGTTATTAGATAAAGTTAGATTTAGTATCATGGTTTTTGCAACGAGTTGAAAAATAATTTCCTCGTTTATTTGCGAGATTAGTTCCATGTGAATTTATGCAAATTATTTTATAGAAATAGAAATAGAAATGATGCTTATGTTTTTGTAAGTTTCCAATATCTGCACTGAACTCAATTAGTTAAGCTCTATCCTGGACCATTTTCGATTTAGTAGAAAAGGTTTTTCACTACTTAAAACTCTGGAGTAGATTCTGGACCCACGTACATTACTTTTGTAATGATCTATCAAAGATTATGTATGTTCTTTTTTGTAGATTGTCTTTTACCTGAAAACATAGCTTCTCTTATCTCTTCAAATCAACATGGTTGCACTTCAGTTACCAAAAGGTAGGAAGAACATCGTGAAGGTATCTTCACAAATGTTTGATTAGGGATGTTTCCAACACGGAATTGGTATTATAGTTTGATCCGTACTCTCTCGACACTTTTTCAAATTGCGGGAAACCACCAAATGTATCAGTTTATTTTGGGTTCCACTCAGAACACAGCTCCTAATTTCCATTACTGACTGTGTTTGGCGTCTATTTGGGAATAAATAGACCGAAGTCGTGTCATTTAACAAGGTTGACATAGTCAGGGAGACAAGGGTCTTTTTCACACTTGGTCAGGGAAAGTTAGGGAATTTGAAAAAAAGTCAGTGAAATTTTTTAAGAAATGGTCAGTGAAGAATATTCATTGTCTGCTTTAATTTTTTTCAGAACTTACTACTAAAATATCTATAAACATTTCTTTGGAAGAAACTTTGAATAGTAACCTTCTATTCATTTTTTTAAATTTTTGCCTTTGGAGGCTCTAGGAAAGTAAGTCATTTTGTTTGAAAATTTCATCTCCACATCAGTTTGAACTATATAGTAGGTCCACCTAAATCTATTATACATTTGAAGCATATTAGTCCAGTCGTTGAAGTCAAAAACAACCCCTAACCTTGAAAAAATAATATAAAGCTTATTTTTGGCACACTTGCTCCATTCTATATGTAGGTGAGCAGAAAAAAAGCCCCATTGATACCTCTTGTAGAAAATGAGAAATGCGCCATTTGTAAAACTTGTAGAGGTTATCAATGGTCCCCCTTTGAAAGTGAAATTTTTAAAAGTTCTAATTTATAAAATCTAACTACGACATAGAGCATGAAGAGGATAAGAAAAGTGGGGTCATTTGTGAAATTCCGACCATTTGAGGCTGAGATTTAAGCAATTAAAGGGTAAAATATGACTGTTTTTGCCTATTTCATGCTGACGTCAGCACCTTCAATTTAAGTTAATGGGTCACAAAATTTATTTCGAAAGATTCAGCTGACTTAGTATTACTGAAAAATGGTATGGTTTGTAGGGTTTCCGTAAACATTTGTCGAGTAATTTGACTTTGAAAATGCAAAAAATTTTGCTGACTCAGCACTTTTCACAGATATATCAAATAGGTGGAAAACAAGAAGAAGCTAGATTGCTCTGATTGTTAATGATTGCAAAGTATTCTGTGTTACGCACAACATTGTAATACAATACCCTGTACTACAACTAATGTATTACTTTTTGATTTGAACTCTTGAAGTTTTGAGCTGGTCAGGGAAAAACTGTCTATTTCCACTCAATGTGAGAGAGAACATATGGGTTTGCAAAGCCTCTAGTCAGAGAAAACAGTACATTTCACAAAGAAGTCAGGGAATTTTTTGGGGGAATGCTGTTGTAAACCCTGTTTTAACAAAACAGACCAAACTAAATATCTTGAAACTCGTCTAAACCGAATAGTACGAGTATAAAGAAAAATACTGATTTTGAGATTGACGAAAAATCACCAATATAAACAATAGAGCAAAAAGAATTAATATCCTAGAATCGACTGACGATTTTTAAGATTTAAAAATTCTGTTTTGAGTGGAACCACCCACAAACTTTGTATTACAGTATAGATCCAAAAAATATGACCTCGAAATTGCTTGAAATAGTGCTAATATACTCCACCCTTCTCAACTCACTGCACTGAAGTTTTAGACCCCTTCCAGTGGGAAAAATCGTGGAAAAGCCCTAGTTTTGCTCACTGGCTCACTATTTCTCGCTTGCCACAGGGCCTTGCAAAGCCAAAAACCGCCGCTAAGCACCTCAGCAGGCATTTCCAAAGAAAATCTAATCAAAAAACCTTATCTTAATGTTCATATTAGTAAAAGAGATACAATGTTTCTGATGCTGTGAACAATTGCATGATTTATAATTGCTCAGATGACAAGTAAATCACTCTACACACAAAAACAATATAAATAGTATGTCAATTCCGTTAATTATCACGCGTGCGATAAAACCATGACATGGTGTCTTGTCAATCTTGAGAACGTGCTTTGCAGGCTTACTATAAAAATCCATAAATAATTGTTTGTTTTTTAATCATCTGCGCATAGCGTAATAGCTAAGGAGGTATGTCAGTGGGTTTGGCATTTACAATCAGGGGGTAATCAGAATTCGTGCTTTTTCTTGCTTGGAGGTGGTGTGATTCAGTGCTTGTTTTCTGAACATCAAATCATTTACAAGTCTTATGACTGCGTGGTAGAAATGGCTGGTATAAACCATGAAACAATTTTACTTTGGATGACTTTAACTTCATAAAGAACTCTAGTTTTGTTTTATTTAATACAATTTGTCAATTTATTCCGTCATTTTTCATATTTTTTTTATCCTTATCAGCTTTTTCCTTATCAATTACATCCTTTGCGCAGACATCATAGTTTTGGGTTAACTATATCAATGAGTTTTTTTATTCCGTTCGCTGCAGCATGACAGAATTCATTTATGCAGTAGATCAATTTTGTTGAAGTAAAAAAAATTACACCCAGTGGGCAAACACGCAAATTTTAATGACGTCACCGGGACGTTGAAAAAACGTCAACTGGACGTAAGTCCTCGTCTATCAAAACATTCAGCTTACACGCTTTTTTATGAGAAAATGTTTTTTTGAGCAAAGGCTCAATTTTCTTAGCCAATCACTGAAAATGAGGCGGATATTTATATATTTTCTTCTAAGTAACTGATTACAGGTCAGGAAGACGCCCAATATTTTTCTTGATTTGATTTTTCAGGCTGGAAATTTTCTTAGCTTTTTCTTAGCATTTTGGGATAATTCAGGGTCTTTTCCTTATAAAATGTTTTCTTATAAAAAAAAGCGTGTATGTAGATAACGGTTGTTGGCTTACTAGTAAGCATGTGTTTATAAAAAGTTTCTCAGACAAACACTTGAATTAAGTGATAGGGTAATTAAACTTTTGTGATGAGAACGTATGAAATTATGTAGTAATAGTTTATTATGCTAATAGAGGCTTTGGAAAAAATGGTTTTCTTAGATTGTGCGACTTGTTAGTGTTCCAAACTGGAATTATTTTTGTGTTTATATTTTTGCATTTTTACAAGTTTTTTTAGTCATTTAGTGTTGATGTGAGCCTGCTAAAACAATATTGACGGGATTTTAGCATATCAAATTATTTCTGCTGCATTAGTGTAGGGGTCTTCTACTTCCTTGTAGTTCTAGATCTGAGTATAGAGTAAAATCACACAAACAGAATTTTTGAGATAGACTGATTGATGTGGGCCGGAAAAGGGTTTGGATGTTCTGCAGGAGGTCAATGTTAACTTAGGCCGTCTAGTTGCGCTTTGTTCTATTAATTGCCGCAGAACATGGAAGTTGGAATGTGATTTCAGATTTTTAAAATAGAAAAATTTTAACAACAGAAAGACGACTGCTTGGAATAATTCTTATAGTTGTAATAATCTGATGACTTAATTCAGTAGTGACTAGAAATTAAATTCGACTTGAGTTTTTCCATGTTATGGAAAATATTCTCCATTTTAAGGTATCGGATTTGTTCCAATTCGTAAATCGGGATATACAAGTGTCTGAAAACACATACTTTTTGTCACACGTTCTCATGTGTCAAACCTTGACCTGCAACATCGCAATTAAGAAAGGAACAGTTATAAGATCTGCGGTGGAGTGTAGCTGAAATGAAAAGCAAAATTGCAACGTTTATATGACTCTGCACCGGATTTTTTTTATCGTGTAGACCTCAATGCTTCGTAGAAGTATGACACGACATAAAACAGTCATGTATAATCAGATATTCATTGACTATGGTTTTCTGAATGTAGATAACGTTTTTTGTTCTCTGGTGCAATATTTTACTGTAAAGATAAGTCGGGGAACATTATTATTTAAAGTCAGGGAATTTATTTCGTTATTGCTTGTCTGAGCTCTTGCATGAAACGTTTCGAATTTTTGAAAAACAGGTGATAAGCCCTCGGTGCACGCGGACGGTTTATTAATGCTTAATAATAAAGGTAATAACAAAAGACATTTTTGAAAGTCTCATTGTGATTTGCGTTTTTTACGTTTCCTTCACTCGGAGAAGAATTCCTAAGGTTTGGAAATTAATGTCATAACAAAAATGTGGCTAAATTTCTTCATGAAGCTGCTGCATTTGATGGGAAGCACAGCTCAAACTTTAGCTACATCTTGGGAGTGTCCTACATAATGGAGTAAGGTGTTGGTCTGTACTCATATTATTCTTAAGCATAATCCTGCTTTTCATCAGTTGCTCGATCTTTGGATTCCAAAGCCGTTTTGACACTCTTTCACTCTTAATATATTTGAATGGCCTCCATGCAAACTGGTTTTTGCTTGGAGATAGCATGATTGTAATCAATGAAAAGGGCATCGTCGTTATTGATGATAATGTATACTTCTATACGTTTTCTGTATTTAAATTCACTTTTATAATTTCAAGACCGAATTAATACATAAATAACCAAAAAGCAATGCTTGGATTAACCTCGAGGAACCTTAGACTAGCAACTCAGCCATTATTTAAAGAGAAATGCTTATTCCTGATTTCAAGAGCATTTGCTACTAAGTTCTCCGAAGGTAAGTTATGCAAATTTCCGTTAGGTGGTATAACGTATGTTAAAGAAACGATTTATAATATTAATTTTACATTCCTGCTTATATAAATTTTTCGTAAACGGCAAGAAACACTGATTAAATTTTACTTAGATCGGTCAGGATAAGCAAAAGGAAATATTATTTTTTGTACTATAACAAGCATAGCTGTTGTTAAGTTTCTGTTTTACAAAAGCACATCTGTTTGTTGTAAAGACTTTAAATTAAGTTGAAATTATGATTGAAGACGTAACCATTTCTGTGTCGGGAATTTTCAACATTTTGGGGATCTAGAGACGGCTCCAGTGTTGCGGAGCTCCTTAGGTCACTACTCAATTGTCCAGGATCATTAAAAATCTTAATTACTATGACAAATATGTTTGTCATCGGCGCTTGAGTTGTTTAACATTTGACCATTTAAGAAAACTTTAATTTCTTTCAGGTGTCGAAGTCGTTGGTGACATCAAGACTGGATGGGATCGTATTCTGTCACCTGAAGCAGTACAGTTTCTCGCAGATGTACACAGAGAGTTCGAACCACGTCGACAGAGCATCTTACAAGATCGTATTGATCGACAGAAACTTATTGACCAGGGTCAGGAGTTCAAGGTTAGGATTTACCTTGCCTAAAGTAGTGTTGAAAGTTGTCTCCGAACAATTGAATTAAACTACCCAATACAGACTGGTTTCAGCAATAGTTTCACGAAAATTGAACCATGATTTAACTGGGTTCACAGAGATTTTTTAATTACCTGTGTCTTTATTGCACAATATCATAAGAAAACTGACCATGATTCGAATTTCATACGTATCATAAATCACCCATGCCCATTATCATTTTGATTTTCGTTGTTGCAATTCATCTTTTGTACATCGTATTATGTTACAAGTTGATACCTTATTCATTGTCGCCATACTATACTAAAGATCCACGAATGGATAGTACGGTAGAAGTATGACCGATGTCGTAATCCTTTCTCCGGAAACTATTAATAATGTCACTAACCATATGTTTTATATACCAAAACGATGAGTAGATTTCAAAAATGCCAAAAAATGTTTTTCCAAAATTTCAAATATTTCATGGAATAGTTATGACCCTTACGCGATTTAAGGCTCAAAAGACGCAAAAAGACCGGAAGAATGTTTTGTGAAAATTTCATCACGAAATCTGTTGCCGTCTTTGAATTATCGTGTATTTTCTGAAATTGTAATTAACCATATGACAACAATGCAGAGAAAAGGGTTGAATCATCAACGCTTTAAACGCCCTAACGACCACTCTTCTTTTGAACGCCCTAACGACCATTCTTCTTATTAACGCCCTAACGACCACTCTTCTTTTGAACGCCCTAACGACCATTCTTCTTATGAACGCCCTAACGACCAATCTTCTTTTGAACGCCCTAACGACCAATCTTCTTTTGAACGCCCTAGCGACCACTCTTTTTTTGGACGCTCTGAATTTCTTTTCCAAAATTGTGATCAAGTCTTATTTTAATTTTCCATAAGAGTTAATTGACAACAAACTGTGACGTTATCAAAATTACAATCTTCTGAAAAAATCACGAAATCGCTAGCAAAAGTGTCGACCTGCCTTCAAAAGTAGCAGGGAAAAATCTGGGAAATTTTCTAAAATGATTGAAAAATTAGGTAATAGGCCTTGAAAAAGGTTGCGTATAGGACATGCTTTTATTCCAGTCTAAAAAGGGTATATATTCAGGGAAATATACTCTGGATTTGAGCATACACCCTGTTAAAATAGCGTTTCTCTCATTAACCGAAAATAAATTTATCTTTCAGTTTCCAAATGTTGAGCGTGATAGCAACTGGAAAGTCGCCCCAGTCCCCGATGACCTTCAATGCCGCCATGTTGAAATTACAGGACCCGTTCAACGTAAAATGATGATCAATGCACTCAATAGTGGTGCAGACGTATTCATGGCTGATTTCGAAGATTCGAACAGTCCCACATGGCATAACATTGTTGATGGACAAATCAACTGTCTAGAAGCTAACACTGGTGAAATTGAATTCCAAAATCCTGATGGTAAATTGAATTTTAGCATCTCGACATAAATCCTCATTTTGTTATAATAATACAGTTGGCTCTCTCTAATTCGAATCCCAAGGGGGAAAATTTTTTGTTCGCATTATAGAGAGATTCGAATAGTAGAAAGTAAATTATAAGAGTTTCTTGAGGACGGTGACTTTGAATTCGTTCGAATTATAGAAAGATTCGAATAATAGAGATTCGAATTAGAGAGAGTCAACTGTATTTCTTTAGATAAAAGCGTGTCTGGAAAGGTGATGTGGGGTTGGAATAGTCGGAAAGGATAGTTTTCGGAAGCTTGGAAGAGGAGGGGGGGGGGGGGGGGTTAGGGTCAACGTTATTGAATAGGTTAAGCTATCTCTTAGTGTATGCTCTATGGTATAGTACAATCTTTATTAGCACAGTTCTGTGGAATTTCATACACTTGAATTTATTAGATAACAACTGTAACAACTTTAATCAATAAGGATCCTACCTTCCTGGAACCATCACGAGTCATCACTTATTCAAAACTCCTCAAGTCTTAGCACATTGCCGTAACCGCTCGGCAGCGGCGGATCCACATTTACTGCACACTATTCTGATTAAATTGCCCTAACATCATACATTTTTTATTATTGTTTTTTGTTAACTTCTGTGTAGGATCCGTACGAAAACTAAACGAAAAGACAGCTCAACTATTCGTTAGAACCAGAGGTTGGCATTTGGATGAGAAACACTTAGTTGTTGATGATAAACCAATTTCTGGTGCATTGGTGGATTTTGGTCTTTACTTCTTCCACAATGCCAGAGTTCGAATGGCAAAGAATTCAGCACCATATTATTATCTCCCAAAGATGGAGCATGGCACAGAAGCAGCATTGTGGAATGATGTGTTTGAGTATTCAGAAGATTACTTAAAGATTCCTCGAGGTACAGTTGTTTCAAAGTTTTGTCAACATTGAATAAAAATTTACATTACATTACATTCACCGTTATATTCTTCGCTAATCCCTGGTGAATGGATGACGGTACTCCTAAGGGGATTCAGACCCCTAAGATGTTATTTTTTCAAAATGTGGATCATTGAGCTAAAATATATTGGATTTTTTTTTGCTTTTTTGATCTGTCCATTCTATATTTTTGTTCGTTAAGGTCACCAACCCACTATATTACGCGTCTTACGCAATGCTAAGGATCTCGTTACTTCGAGAATAGAAATTCTTTTTCTCGGAAACGTATAATTCATTTTAAGTTTATTAGTGTTTCAAGGGGCGGATGTCCCATATAGGGATGTATGAAAAGTTTCCCAGTCCTGAACTCTGAAGTTCGTGTGAGGTCGTCTTTACCAAGACTGGGTCCCCGGTTATCAAATAGATGTTGAAAGAAATGAAAGTCCGAAAATAATTCCGCAGTTAAATGGATACCGATTAAAGAGGCTTCTCTTATTTTGAGATGAGTTTTTCGTTATTTACAGGTACAATCCGGGCGACTGTCATGGTAGAAACACTTCCGGCATGTTTTGAGATGGAAGAGATGTTGCATGCATTACGGAACTATGCATGCGGAATGAATGCTGGGCGATGGGATTATATTTTTAGTTTGATTAAAGTTTTGAAAGCTCGTAGTGATTGCATATTGCCCGATAGAAAACAGGTAAACTTGTCTTGTTAATTTTCCAGCCGGCCATCTTTACTTAACTTAGCCTACCCACTTATCTAATAAACAACTGGATGGCGCATCCAGCTAATTTTTTGAAGCCGGAAGTCTGTCATGTTGTGACTCCCTTTTCGAAATAATTTGCGCATAGCCACGTAGCAAGGCCAGCTAAGTCACTACGAAAGAGGGCGCATCATGGCGGATTTTTTAGGAAAAAACCGGCTTCAAAAAAGTATATCTGGTCGGTATTGAGAAGCGTTATCCAGTTGTTTTTAGATCAGTGATGTTAATATACCCTGTATAAATTGTTGTGCAATATTTTGTTACGGGTTTTACCCAAAAATAGCAGAGATAAATCCTGCGAAATAGTTTTAGATTTCACACTAGCTTTCAACAAAGTCGAAACAAAGCAAAGTACATTTTGAGTGTTGATTACACAATGTAAATGGCCGTATTTTTTGGTCTTTACTTTCATAGTTCCCCGATTTTTCAAGCTTTCACTTCACAAACTTGTAACTTTCAGGAGGTACGTAAGCGCTTAGTAATTCATTCTGTAACCTCTGCTTGTTCAGGTTACAATGAAAGTTCCTTTCATGAGTGTATATGCCAAACGACTGGTCAAAATTTGTCACCAACACGGAGCTCACGCCATGGGCGGAATGTCAGCATTTATTCCGTCACGACGAGATGAAGAAGTGAATCGAGTTGCCATCGATCAAGTCACACAAGACAAAGAAATAGAGGTATTGTTCTACGCAACTTATTTCCGTGTTGAAAGATTTTATTTTCGAAACAGCCCTTCGAAATTTTCCTAATGAAACCCCACTCTAGAAAATTTGCCCGATTTTGTAATAGTGCACGTAATATTATTTAAATTTTCTCGTGAATTTGGAAAGTCGAAATACCAGGCGAGGAAACGACGGGGATGTGATTAAAAGAGCCAAACCTATTGTATCTAAATTATATCAAGGCTTGTTGGAATAAGCATGAACATTGTGATTGA
>JAUBWS010089509.1:0-11692 GCA_032270445.1 Darlingtonia californica | reverse complement strand
ATAAAAACACTCGATTGTTTAAGCCAACGTGTTATTAGCAATTTTCTGGTCTTGAATTTATTGTAGGGCACGAGACAAGTAGGGCACGTAGGGCACGAAGGCACGTCATTTAGCAGACTCAGAAAAATGTTTAAACATTTTAATCAAAATGAACATGTCAACCCTTATGGTTACAATTATTCCCAGCCATATATAAGAGTATCAAAGAAAGTCTGCGTTCATCAATCTATTGAGTAACCTAATTAATTGGTTGACCCACAGATATATAAATACACTATATATCGATCTTCTCGACTCTCCACCGTGGGAGTTTTTTGAAACCAAACAATGCGCCATCTTGCGATCCAATAAGATATTATTTCATTTAAATTCTGCCTGGTTCAATTTACAACGGGGTTTTATTGTTTGTTTACAAAAACTTAACGCTATGGGTCTCAACATTCGGTGCAACTTTGTTTCTGATGTAAACGAGCAAAACTTTTTAACTTACAACAGTGCCGTTTATGAAAATAGCCAGTTTTGGCCATTAATTTTTTGTCTAGATAAATGTTCAAACATTTTAATCAAAATGAACTTGTCAACCTTTATGGCTACAATGATTTTCAGTCATATATAACAGTATCAAGGAAAGTCTGCGTTCATTAATCTATGGAGTGACCTGACTAATCGGTTGAGCCAGATATATAAATACACTATAATTCAAATCGAGCTTCTCGACTCTCCACCATGGAAGTTTGTTGAAGCCAAACAATGCACCATGTTGGGACCCAATAAAACATTATGTAATGAAAATTCTGCCTGGTTCAATTTACAACGGCGTTTTGGAAAAACAAGGTTTTATTATTTGTTTACAAAAACTTAACGCTATGGGTCCTAACATTCGGTGCAACTTTGTTCCTGATGTAAACGAGCAAAACTTTTTAACTTACAACAGTGCCGTTTATGAAAATAGCCAGTTTTGGCCATTAATTTTTTGTCTAGATAAATGTTTAAACATTTTAATCAAAATGAACTTGTCAACCTTTATGGCTACAATGATTCTCAGTCATATATAACAGTATCAAGGAAAGTCTGCGTTTATTAATCTATGGAGTGACCTGACTAATCGGTTGAGCCAGATATATAAATACACTATAATACAAATCGAGCTTCTCGACTCTCCACCATGGAAGTTTTATTGAAGCCAAACAATGCGCCATGTTGGGACCCAATAAAACATTATGTAATGGAAATTCTGCCTGGTTCAATTTACAACGGCTTTTTGGATAAACGGGGGTTTATTGTTTGTTTGCGGGAACTTAATGCTATGGGTCCTAATATTCGGTGCAACTTTGTTCCTGATGTAAACGAGCAAAACCTTTGAACTTACAGCAATGCCGTTCATGAAAATAGCCAGTTTTGGCCATTGATTTTTTGTCTAGATAAAATGTTGAACATTTTAATCAAAATGAACTTGTCAACCTTTATGGCTACAATGATTTTCAGTCATAAGAGTATCAAGGAAAGTCTGCACTCATCACTCGTGACCTAACTAATCGGTTAACGCACAGATATATAAATACACTAGATCGCGCTTGTTGACTCTCCGCCGTGGGAATGTTTTAAAGCCAAACAATGCGCCATGTTGGGACCCAATAAAACGTAATGAATATTCTGCCTAGTTCAATTTACAACGGGATTGTATTGTTTGTTTATAAAAACTTAATGCTATGGGTCCTAACATGGCAGCATTATTTTGCTCAGATTTTGCCGTTGACGCTCAATCTAGTGTATAGATCAGGGTAGACCCAACTCAACGAGAGCTTTTGTACCAACTCTACTCAGATGGATACATCTAGATTTATAACTCATTGTGCTTTAGAAACAGAAAAAGATGATGAGCTGATTTTTAGGCTAAATGCGATGGCGTGTTTTCTTTTATTATGTATAACATTTACAATCTTTAAAAACTTGATTTTAAATATATCTTATATATAAAAGTATCTCAAAAATATCGTCAGTTGTTTGTACATTTTTCTCATGGTGTAATTTTCATTTACAAACCAAAAATGGCTTGTTTTAAAAGTATTTTATTAGAGTGGAACAGTATCATTTAAATTAAAGAAGAAATAAATGAAGTTCAAAATGTCAGCTTTCTTTCTGTTTTTGTTTTAGATTTCAAACTATGGCATAGAGAATTTTAGCTTATTTCAACATGTAACTAAATATCTCGTAACTTCATTCTTCCTAAATATAGATAATTTTAAGTTATAGGTCAAAACACTCAAAATAGGTTAAACGAGGCTAGTGTTTGTGTTTGTGTTTGTGTTTGTGTTTGTGTTTGTGTTTGTGTTTGTTTGTAATCAGCATTGTCTATGTAGTTGAGAACTCCCAAAATATCTGACAAGAATGCTCTGTTTACGAATCCAAACTTACGGTGGCTCCTATCTGTCATTTCAAGTACAACTTTTTTTTTTGTTAATGTGATGCTGCCGACAGTATTTTTTCAAATAGCTCGCTGGTTTTTAATTAATCTACATTGAAAACCACGTTTTTAGTGTAGCTTAAACTTAAAACTTACAATTTTTACTTTTATTGCTAGTTTTTTAATGCAACTTGCACTAAAATTTTGCAATGTTTAATTCCATTGCACGTTTTCAAGCTTGCAATTTTTACTTTCATTTCAAGTTTCAATACAACTAACATTCAAATCTTACAATTTTTGACTTTCATTGTACGTTTTCAATGTAACTTATATTGAAAACGCACGTTTTTAGTGTAACTTACACTAAAAGTTTGCAATTTTTACTTTCATTGTATAAGTTTTTAATATGTAACTTACACTAAAAACTGACAATTTTTAATCTTCATTGCCCATTTTTAGTATAACTTACACTAAAACTTTCTTCCATTGCACTTTTTAGTGAAACCAACATTACACTTACATTGAAAAATTACTTTAAAACTTACATAAAAGCTTAAAGTTTTTAAGTTTCATTGTTTCAAGTCATTAATGCAACTTACACTGAAAACTGGAAATTTTTAACTTTCATTGCACGTTTTTATTATTAACTTCAAAAACTTTCGAACTGTTAGATTTCGGACATTTAATTTTCGGATGAAAAAGTTCGGACGATTTTTTTCAGATTTCGGACAAATTTCGCACTAAATTTTGGACAAAATAAACAACTGAGAATTTATTTCGAACATTATTAAAAACATGTAAGTACCTTTATTTGCACTTGTTTTTTCAATTTTTCAAATTGCTAAAGTGATTCTCGCTTCTTGAAATTTTTCTTGATCAACCCGACATCGTTCCATGGTTTCTTCCGAAAATAAAGACGTCCGAACTTCTACGCTGAAAACTTGCAATTTTTACTTTCGTTGCACGTTTTTACTGTAACTTACCCTAAAAACTTGCAATGAAATTAAAATTTGTAAGCGTTTAGTGTTGTAAGTTATAAACAACTTGCAAAGAAAATAAAAAGTGTAAGTTTTCAGTGTAGCTTACACTAAAAACTATCAATGAAAACAAAATTTACAAGCGTTTAGTGTAAGCTACATTAAACACCAGTAAACTATTTGACAAAAATCATCTCGACAGCATCACGTTAATAAAAGAAAAGGTTGTGCTTCAAATGGCAGATAGGAGCCACCCTACAAACTGCTATAAACATCAATGTATATTCTAAGTATTCAAAAAGAATGCACCCAAACCATTATATATATATATATATATATATATATCCCAGCTGTTTAAGAGGAATGTTTAGATGTGTATCAAAGATTTTGTTATACCTCAAATATAAATGCACCGAAAGGATTTGAGGAGAATGCATTTTAGTGTATCCAAACTATTCACATATATAAATCCTTCCCAGGCCTAAATCTAGAGCGGTAGCAAACTTACAAGTGGAGAGTGAAAGTTAAAATGTCTTTATCGATTATTTGATGACAATAGATAATGACTTTTTCTCTCTTCTCCTGAAGCTCTGCTGCCTCCTAGATTCGCACATGTGTGTATCTCCACCGTTTATATACGTACTGCATCATCAAAGGTGTTTGATCATGATCTTTGTGTTTGTGTATTTATGCTTTCCATTTAAAATGCCTTACTTCTCTATTTAAGATGTTCAAGAAGTACATTATTAAAACTAGTTGATCACGAAGAATCCATCGATAAAACAAAAACTGTTGAATGAAGAATCGACCATCTTTGTGTATCCAAACCATTGCATTAGGTGATCAGTACTTTCATTTTAACCGACTGTTGCTTCTGTGTTGCTGAAGATTATTATTATTAGCGAAGATAAACCTTAGTTCTTTAAAAAATCTTCCTTTTTCATCCCGCAGAACTTTGCCCGTCAATGGGCGTTTTTTCAGAATCGCTGTCTTGCAAATTTTTCTCTTTATTATTTCTGTAACACGGCAAAACTTCTTGGCTTCTACCTTCCAGCACATTTCTTTTGTATCTGTAACAATTTCACATTTTAAGGTTGTTTCTGGTTGTCTGTTTACTAAACGTCTGTAGAGACGCGGTTTAATGTCCAATTGCTCTGCTCTTTCTAACGTCGACGTCGTCGGTGCAAGTGGGAGTGCAAAGCTTCGACAATAGAAAACATTAATAACAATTAATGTCGTAACAGTGCACGTGGTGTTCCAGTTTCGATAAGTAACAGATCGCATGGCCTATTTGAATGATGCTATTTAATGAAGAGGTGATCGTGTCAGACAACATCTAAAAAAATACAATAATGCAATTAATTATAGAATTAGTAGTTGATTGTTTGCATGCCTAAGGGAACTATTTTTATTTGCAAAATGCTGGAGGTAATTATACAAAATGATTCTCATTGATTCTGTCGAAACTGAATTATCGTTTAATTGAAATTTAGTTTCGAAAGGATAAAAAGGATTTTACTTCCGCTTTCAAGAGCCAATGCATATTTTTCAAAAACTTAGTTGTCATCTAGCTAGAGTTTTATTTTCAGAAAATTCATCTTTGTTTTCGCTAAGTTCTTTTTGAAATTGTCATTCGATTTGACTTTTCGATATCAAATAATCAATGAGGAGAAGTATCGTGATTTTATTAGATTTTTTTTCAAGCGAATTTTCAAATAAGTTGCGGCATTGTGGATATCTCCAACTATGATGGATTCTTTTTGGCTAAAACAATGGTCTTTTTTGTCTGAAATAAATTAAGTAGTTCGCCGTCCATCGTTTTTTCATCCATGATATTATCCAATGAAATTGTTCGATTTTTGTCCCTGACAGCTATCAATCAAATCTTTGTTTATTTTTTCTTTCGCCAATCAGAATGTATAGTTTAGACCAATTAGAAACCGTGGCGCATCTGTGATCACAGCCAACATCTACACGTGTTTCTTAGGTAAGCATTTGAAATTTTGAGTTCAGTCTCAAATATGCTCATTTTGAAACGCAATTACCCCTAGATATACACTAGCACTCTTTAAAAATATACGCTTAATTTGTTTTTAAAGGGAAAATTGTTTCAAAAGCAAAAGCTAGTTCAGTTGGTATATCTAGTTCCTTCAACCAGTTTTTAAAATCCTGAATTTGCTAAAAATTCAGACTCAAACCTCAGGCTTACATATGCTTATAGACGTTATATGCTTATAAATAAAAAACATGTATGCGTACCACCATCGAAAGTAAAGATTATATGTATTTGCATAGCATTATTTCCAACTATGACATCCCACCTAGCGAAAACTTTGGAAACATAATTGTTATAATTATCTTGGGTTTTTCATGGCTGGCTAAGGAAAATTTAAAGCACAAGAAAACTCAAAGCAAAACATTTATTTGTAGATCTGTACCTGTGAACTTTTCCATCCTGTAAAATGGCACGGGCTACAGGCATAAAACGGTAAACCAAAAACTAAACATCAGAACCCAACTCTACTATGTGACTTTTTGCATCTCGAATTTCTCTTCTTGGCCACTTACATAACTGGCTACTTACATAATTGAATATATTAACAGCAAAACAAATCAAATCAAAGCCAAAACATTTCCATTTTACCAAAAACCTTTCAGCAGTATATTCACGTTGCTATTTAAATATCAATTTAAAGTTTTATGAACAGTATAGATGTTTGTTGATCGTGTTTGTTTTCTTTACTTCTATTATTTTTCAATTTTTCTTATAACACCATATCAACTTGAATTCAAATCCAAACTAATTCTATAGTGATAAAATCTGCAAGTTGACAGGCTTGATTATTTTGTCGTTATAAAAATAATTGCAAATGCTAACTCCGAAACTACGGGGGTCAGCGAGACAACAAATCGGCGAGATAGTCAAAAGAATACTTCTGTTAACGCTAACATTAAGGTCAACGAGACAAATAATCAAAATGACATTGATGACAATAGAATAAGGTGTGTTCTCTGATAGCCGTCAATGCCATTTATGTGGTGGACAGAAAATACGTTACCTTTTTTAGACAGAACAAAATAAAACTGCGATGATAATAAAAAAAACAATACAATATTAGGTAAACGTACACTTTTGAGAATTTCGAGAACTCTTTTTTTGAAAGGAGAGAGAAGACTCAGGAAAAATGAAAAAAGGTAAATTTGGTTAAATGTCTTCTAGGTTTCAACTTCTTAAGGAACCATTTCAAAATTTTGACCGTCTTAGGAGTATAGCCATTTCATTCTTACAGGGCTTCTGGAAGATATCACAAATCGCAATTAAAAAATGTTTTTCAAACAAAGGAAGTGAAGTTAACTGAAGTTGTAGCAATGTGAAGAATAGATTCAGTTAGAGAAATCCCAAGAAGCGATGTACCGACTAAAAGAACTCTTTTAAAAATGTAAGAAATTACTTAAACCAAAACTGCCAAAACTGGATGCTTTCATGAACAGATAGAGTACATAATTTCAATACAAGTAAAGTAAGTACCATAAACAACTTGGAAAATATGCCTAGCTGCTTAAAAAACATTTGTTGCTTCAATAAAAAGCTTATTTTTCGTCTTCATTTTTCATTTCATTTTTAATTTCAAAAGACCCAATTTTGTTGAGTAGTTAGTAGTAGTTTTTTACAATTTTACGTTTCAGCAATTTTGAAATCAATTTTAAATTTTTGAGTGAATTTTTGTCGCCATTTTATGCTGTATTTTGCACTTCTTTACTGAAAATTACTTTTTGGTCATAAATATGCATTAAGAGTAGGCAATACACTAATTTAAAATCAAAATTTGCAAAACTATTTTTTTGCTTGTAATCTAATCAACAATTAATTGTGAAGAAGCTCTGAAACTTGTAGGGCAAAATCTTATCTCAATTTTGAGATATTTGCATTTTAAGTTAGATGGGTAAGCTTTCGAGCCCCTAGCACCGGGAAAATATTTTACTCAACCCCGTTGCTATGGAGTTTTAGGATCAGCACTTGAAAATAATCCCAGAAACCAGGACCTCGTTTTTGTAGCTTTTTTCACGCCCTTTTTGTATCGTCTTTGCTTTACGGGAAAAGTGGTTTAAGGGTATGTATATAAACCGATTGACAAATACAAAATGGTAGTTATTCTGGGCAAGAACTGAAGAAACATCATGGCAAACAAAAATAATCGAGTACGATCGAGATCAAGGAAAAGAAAGTATCAGGACAACCAATTTGATATACAATGCTCTAGTACAACATTAAATGATAATTCCACTACTTCAGCTCCAACTGATTCTACCCAAGTTGTTAACCTTGACAACAACAACGAGGTTTTGTCAACACCAAAAGCTGAATCAACACCAATATCTGCAAGCTGCAAGTAGAAAGAAACTTTCTAATGGAATGAAAAACTTGCAATCATAAGAAATAATTGAGAACTCTTTTAACTTTATTATGGATTACTCAATATTGAAGGGATTGATTGACTTGATCGGATCTTTCCTGGAATTTTTACATTCAAAAATTAGCATCACTGATATAAACAAACTTGGACTGTCACAAGAGTTTTTATTCCAATACAGCAATTGTGGATGGTCCCATAAATTACATACTTTTCCTAAAATCAAAGGAAAGAAGTTGCTAGAACAGGATGCTAATAAAAAAGCTACTGAAAGAAATCCATTTGGCATAAACACTAGATCGGTTATCGCTCTCCGTGAAATTGGTGGTGGTCTTGCAGCAATGGAGACCTTCTGTACTATCATGAATATGAAGCCTCCAATGAACACAACTGCATACATTTCCATACGTTCCAAACTCAAAGAGTCATACACTACACTATTTCAATCAATGAAACAAGCTGCTAATGACGCAACTGCTGCCCTCGATACCGTAGTTGATGGAAATGGCGTAAAGGACGTCATTGCCAGTTTCAATGGAACCTGGCAAAAGCGAGGCTACTCGTCAACAAATGGTGTTATAACTAGCATAACTGATGGAAAATGTGTTGACTATGTTGTGTTTTCGAAGAACTGCAATGCATGCAAATACTTGGAGGAAAGTAAAATGAAGCAGGCTACGCGGAATGGAAGGGTGCGCACAAATGTCTTGTGAACCATGCAGGCAGTGCGGGATCAATGGAAAGTAAAGGTGCAGTCAAAATGTTTAAACGGTCAATCAGGTTCAATGGTTTGAGATATGTATCTTACCTTGGTGATGGAGACTCCATCTCTTATGGAGATGTAATTAAAGCAGATCCATACCCAGGTTACAAAAAAAAAAAATTGGAATGTGTTGGGCACGTCCAGAAACGCTTAGGAACTAGATTGCGCACTCTTCGCACAAATATGAAGGGAAAGAAACTTTCAGATGGAAAAAATTTGACAGGTAGAGGACATTTAACAAAAAAGGTCATCAACAGCTTACAGAATTTCTATGGAATGAGCATACGTACGAATGTTGGAAAGTTATATGCAATGAAAAAGCCCATCGCCGGTATCATCTATCATTGTTCCGCAAACGAAAATGCTGGTGATAGACACAAATATTGTCTACGAGACCCAAGTATAACATGGTGTAAATATCACAAATTAGGCAAAGAAGGTGATACCTTCAAACCAAGTATCAATCTCCACTCTGTGGTAGCTGGAGTTGTGAAACCGATCTTTTTGCACACCGATCTAGGAGCAGATGATATTTTGGAACGTTGTCTCCATGGCCAGACCTAGAACGTCCAGGAGGCACTTAACCAGCTGATTTGGAAACGGTGCCAGAAGACATCAGTAACTGATAAAGAGGTTGTTAACATTGCTGTTGCCGGTGCAGTATTGCAATTTAATGATGGTGGAAACGGTGTCGTAAATGTTATGAAAAGACTTAACATGAAAGTTAGATATTTTACGCGCTGTGGTATTTTGAAGCTCATGAAGAAGCGCGTATATTTCTCAGACACAAAAGCCAAAGAGTCAACTAAAAAGAGAAGGAAGAAGCTGAAAAGTATTAAGAAGGGATTCGAGGACAAAGATTTAGAGGACGAGGGTGAAAAGTATAGCACTGGGAAATATTAATGTATTTTGACTTTGTTTTTACTTAGTTTTTATCTATTCTCAAAATGCAGTTTTTCAAACTACAGGCAAGGATAACTTTTGAACCGCTGAACCAATCAACTTGAAATTTTCAGGGAATTTTTGTTTCATTAAGTAGCATTGACTGAACCTTTAATATTACAAATATCATTTGAAGATTTTCATCAAATACCTTTCAAAGTGTTGAAAATTTGCCTAAAAGAGTTTGATCAAAGATGGCGGCTATAATTCTTAAGCGGATTGATGATGTAAAAATTTTGAAGGTTCAGTCAATTCTTTCTTATAGGTAATTCTTCATATAGGTAATGCTCAAGCAAAATTATAGAACTGAGCTATAAGTACTTTTTCAGTTATTTTTGCCATGGTTTCATTGGTTTTTTGTTCATTTTGCTCATTAATTATGCGCATAATTGATTTTTCAAAATTTTTTCTCTTTCAGAAATATAGATTTTTGTATTCAAACCAACTGACAAAGTTTCAAAAAGTAACACTAAGTACCCAAAAATTAGTTTAATTACTGTATTGCCACAAAAGATGTTAAAAAATTGTTTTCATATTTGATATTGCAAAAGATTCCTGTTTCTATATATAACATAATATAATATATAACATTTCAAAACATTTCTATTGCTTCAATAAAGAGCTCAATAAAAATCTTAATTTTTCATTTTCATTTCTTCTTCTTTGGAATATTTTAATTTAGTTTAATGTTTCACTCTGCGGTATCTTTTAGAAACAAAAATAATTTTTCAATTTTATTCTATACTTAAAAGCTTTTTACAGTTTATATTCAGGTATTTTGAAATAGACCTCAACATATATTTTCAGCAATCAAGTTGGCATTTTTAAACATTGCATTCATTTAACTTTTTTGCAAAATTTAAATTCCTTAGTTAACCCTATTCGGCCTAGGGGGAGGGGCACATTTTAATAACTTTTTACAGGCTAATGTTTTTGCCCTGAAATTTTGTGAATTTTTGGGAAATTTATTTGCAAAAGTTTTGATGAAAAAAGTTTTGTGAAATATTTTGTCAATATGGCGGCATGATCGAGAGATTGACAAGTTGTGTCAAAAATGTCAGAAATTATTTTTTAACATTTTTTGAATGTTACCAAATTGTATATCAATCGATAGGAAATTTAACGTAGAGCACAAATATGCTTACTTAACATGCTGAATATGAGTATTATCTTCAAAATAGCACAAAATTGTCCAGAGGGTGATTTTAGTGATATTTCACTATTACGACGTCATTTCTACGTAACTCGTGATCATGTGACTCAATTTTCTAGGCCTGAGGAGCCCCTAAAAACCCTAGGCTGAATAGGATTAGAAGGACTTTTTTTTCATGCCACAATTGTTTCCAACTAGCATAACTTGTTTAGTATTGCATGAAAACTTAAAAATTTGGTATTGTTGGATTTTGTAGAGAGAGAGAATTTCATGAAACTTTGATTTCAGAAAAAATGAATTGAAACTGAAAGAAAATGAAAAGATGAAAAAATGGACTTTTAACTGAATGGATGAAAATTTTGAATCTTTTTTTATCGAAATCTGAATATTGAGCCACTTCAAATTCATAATAGATTTATTAAAGATCTTTCTTTAACAAAAAGCTATGACTGATAGCTTGGGGGTAAAGAAACCACGGCCTTTTGCCCTTTTTTTGGTGAAAATTGACCAAGTTTTAATCATAGCTTTCCATTGAAAAGATTTATAAGAATTTTTTTCACACTCTAATCATACTAAAATATCATGAAATCAAATTTCTGAATTTTAATTTTCTTTTTGAACTGTGACATTTTATATACAGAGTGTCCTAAAAAAAATATAGCCTCTCGTACAAATGTCATTAGCAATAGCATAGAAAACTTAGATTCTCCTTTGTTTTGAGATGCGGTGCTTTTGATGAATTCTCATGACATTTACTATAATAGGCTACATTTTTTTGGGACACCCGGTAGTATCGAAAGAATTTAAATTTCAGTGACAATGATAAAAAATTGCCACAATGTATGTCTGTCATGTTAGAAACACGAAAGTGTTGATAACACGTCAAGTAAACATGACAAACCAATGACACAGAACAAACATGAGTAGACTCCCAGTAGCCCGATGGCAATAACTGCAAGATACGCATGGGCGGATACAGACTCTTCAAACCACCATGTGAAAATCCCGAACTTTTCCGATTTTCTGATTAAATTTCCCCGA
>JAUBWS010089498.1:0-11692 GCA_032270445.1 Darlingtonia californica | reverse complement strand
CCCCCCCCCGCCGGGGGGGGGGGGGGGGGGGGGACACTATGAATGCTCTATGTAGCGTACCGCTGACTTTTCTATATTGTAATAATATGTTTTATTATATGGTAACTACTCTTTTCGTTTCTTTTGAGCAGGCACAATTTTTTAAGGTGTTATAATTGATGGCATTATCGATTTCATGTTTCGAAGGTAATAAACAACTTAGCACAGCCAAGTAAACTGTTACTGTTTTCCTTATAGAAACCAGTATTCTCGAAACATGGACTTCTGACAACTGTTGGTTATCAATTTGGTAAACAGGCTCCTGCTTATGCTCTTGAGGTATTAATTTTTACTTCCTATTGAACTATATTAGCATTAGGATTTCATAGTCACTTAGGATGACCTCTTCATTTCTATTATTGAACTGTCATGAGGGTCTCGGTTTGCCCTATTAAAAACACAACGATCCTTGTGAAATTTATTAGTGATTTTTCTGCTCTTCTTTAAGTGCTCTCAATCAGTGAGAATCCTGCCTTGTTGGAAACATCTACAGGGGCCATATACAAAAAAAATGGGTGTTATATTCTACGAAGTTCTCCATACAGTACAAACTGACATGACTTGCTTTTCAAACTCAACAACAGGGCTCCATAGCAATAACCGGAGCAGCAGTGAAATGGCTTCGAGACAACTTAGGTATTATCAAGAATGCCAGTGAAACGGAGGAGCTTGCATCATCAGTGACAGACAATGGTGATGTATTCTTTGTTCCTGCTTTCTCCGGTCTTTTCGCGCCATACTGGGAAACTAACGCTCGAGGGTAAGTCCTCGTGATTGTGTTTTTGGGCAAAGTTCAGACCACCAAATTTTTCCGTTGGCAAGTCTGTAAAACATGTTGACAGTATTAACACAGGGTGACCACTACTCCTTAAAATCCTTAAAAACCCTTAAAAAACCAAAATCTCCTTGAATAACCTTTAAAATATTGAAAATTTGGCTGTTCTCCTTAAATTCTCCTTAATTTTTTTTACCTTTAGGAAAATTTTTTAGAAATGAAGGGATTATACTAATCGATAGAGAAGTAATAATTACTGCTCTGATAATTTGAAATGTAATGATGTAATTTTTGATGAAAAAAGAAAGATTCTGTTTTGAAAGTGACGACTTTCTCCTTAATTCTCCTTATTTTTTAAGAAACATTTTGTCGTGCAGGACCAAATCTCCTTAAAAACTGTGGAAATTTCTCCTTAAAATCCTTATTTTTACCCTCAGTTTTAGTAGTGGTCACCCTCTAATAGTGATTGGTAAATTCCACCAGCCTCTCAAGGTAGTTGAACCCGGGACTCTACTTTACTGTTGGCCACGGCTCCACGATTGTATAAAAGTTTCTGTTTCCCAAATTTTGCGCGTCGTTGATAGAGATAGAAAGAGAGCGGCTATTTTCTTTGAATAAATCCTCGTTTTACGAATTTTGTTCCAGGGGATTTTTTCCGAAGTTTCACGTTCCATCACCTCAGTAAATGAGAGGGCTAATGTGTTCGGAAATATTGCTTTCTGACATATCGTTAACAGTTTATTGTGAGCGAATGAATATCATACGTGTTTTATGAGCTGCAAAAAGTTTTGGATTTTGTTATCCGGGGAATGTTTTACCTTTCTGACGTAGATGTGTTAAACGTTTTTTTATTGAATAATATTAAATAAAATCTCTTTTCTACTACCTTAACTAAGACTTTTGAATTTTGTTTCAATATTAGCATTAGATTTCTGCAACAAAAACCAATGAACCAAGATTTAGCTCAAGCTTATATTAGTGAATGACATTTTTTTGAGCAATAAATCTTTCCCGAGATTGGGCTTTTCCAGAAAAAATCTGTTCACCGTATGTTGAGGATATGGACTTTCACGGAAAATATCATGATTCCTTGGATGTCCAAAAATAGTAACTCAAGCCCCTTGATTTGTCCTATTTTCGCATTGAGACCCCTTGGACATCCATTTTTTCGTCAATTTTTACAGGTGAGACCCCCTGGAAATCCGTTTTTCAGCAAATCATCACACCCTGGACGTCCAAAATTTGTGACAGTGAGACCCTCTGGACGTCCGATATCCTCAACATAGGGTATACAGTTTTTTTCTGGAAAAGCCCATAATTATTTAGCATGATCCGCCTCGTTTTGAGCATGTCTTGACAAGAAATATATTATTTCGAACATGCAATATAAAAACGTTGTGGATTTCCATTAAATAATTTAAAGCTGACAATGTGTAATATTTATTCAGAATATATTTAGTTAACTTGTAATCATCTTCAGCTAAACATTATTTCGTTAAATAGTCGGCTGCAAAATCTCACGAAAGGTGTTTTGTAAGAAAGATTTCCTTTCGTCTTTTTTTCAGTATTATCATAGGTCTGACACAATTCACAACCAAAGCACATATTGTTAGAGCAACCTTGGAAGCTGTGTGTTTACAAACGAGAGAGGTAAGGGACCCGATATGTGAGAAATTTTGGAAATTTTTTGAATACGGACATAATGGGTGTTTTGATTATTATTTGATTATTTACCCAGGATAGGCTCTCTGTCTTTCGTAAACTGTTATCAATGAGGGTCTTGCCTTGCTGGAAACTGCCCAGGGCACTATGCGGAAAACGAAAAACGAAAGAGAATTTGCTAGATCACGTGTACATGAATAAATTATTTGATTATTTAACCAGGATACTGTAGCCTTCTAAGTCCTTCATTATCAAAGAGGCTCCTTCCTGCCTTCCGGAAGCCACGTCAAATCCATGAGTAAGATATGCTACTGTCTACTGTCTAATTGTCAGTTACACATGTTTACAGTTTTCAAATTCTTTGCACATCTAGTACTGCTAATAGGGTATTAATTGTAAGGACATTTATCCAAAAGTTGTAACACAGCGGGAAAACATTACTTATTGGTTTTGTTTGTATTAATTTCATATAAGTATTACCACCTTTTAAAAACCGGTCGTCTCGTACATTAATCGCAAAGAAACTGATTATTGAGTGTTTCTTAATAGGATTTTCAAACGAGTTGATAACCGTTTTGTGATACCATCGCCACATTAATACCTCTTTCTGAGATTGCAACTCGAGAGTTTATACAACGGTTTAATTGGTTTTTGAGAAACAGCAAAACGCAAATGCTAGCCAGGATAACCTCTTCAGTTATTCATGAACTGTTATCAATGAGGGTCCTGCTTTTCTAGAAACATCTCAGGGCACAATGCAGAATTTACGGTGATTGGCCAATTTCTCCACCAAAATCCTGCCACCAGAGTCGATCATGGAACCCCGTTCAGGCGACCAGCGTCTTAAGTACTCGACCTTACCCGATTTTGATAAGAACCGTTAAATTGTTTTATCAGAATACCTATTCTATTTACATTTACCTTAATGACCTATCAATCAAAAACTGGGTTATTTTCAGTCAGACTCTCCCTTAGGATTTTGAATTGTCACATCTCTTTGATCAGATTTTAGATTCAACGAATCTTGACTCTAGCATCCAATATTAATCCATATTGGTCCAGTGTCCCATTAATGGTAGGACACATGACTATTTTACGGACCCTGGGTAGAAGCTCCGCGACTCATGCAAAGCTCTTTTCTACAGATTTTAGATTCAATGAATCTTGATTCTGGTATTCCATTGAAGGAACTGCTGGTAGATGGTGGAATGACCATCAATGAGTTCCTGATGCAATTACAATCCAATATACTCGGCATCAGTGTTGGTAAATATATACTGTAGCATGAATTTCATTTTAACCTATCTATGGAGTAGTGTCTTTCCACTGGAAAGTGCATTTATTTCAATAAAACAAACACTTCCCCACACAAATGTTGGTTTAAATGTCGGATTCGTTTGCTCCTTTCCTCAATACTCAATGTTTTAAATTTTTGGGTTCTCGGAAGAAACTCCAATTGGTTTTTCAAATTTCCGTTTTTCATTAAGAAGATGGTGATGTTACTATGTAGAGTGAGAAGTTCTCGTCACCGTGGCAACAGAATATGTAAATAACAAGAATTGTTCGCCATATATTCCATGTTATTTAAAAAAGTGTTAATTGTCAAGAACGGAGAACAATGCACAATTTTTTAAAAAAGACTTGTGTTGCTTCAATAGAAATACACTCCTCCACAGAGGTTTTTAACGTATTTGTCGCACATGTATTCGTGTTTTATTTTTATTGTTTTTCTTCATTTTAGTGCGTGCCAAAATGCCGGAAACGACAGCATTAGGGGCGGCAGTCGCAGCAGGTTGTGCGGAGGGCGTTAATTGTTGGAACATCAAGAAAGGAAGTGAAAAGTTCTGTCCAACAGGCGTATTCAACCCGAAAATAAGTCAAGAAGGTAGGTGTGAACAGTTTGTCTCCTTAAAGTGTTTCGCCACACTTGGAAGCAAGAAATTTTAAGAAAAAAAATTTCTCGCATTTCTAATGCCAAGCAATTTTTGAATTCGCTCCAAAAAGCGGGCTTAAAGGAACCCCAAGTAGAAATAGGATTAAGTTATCCCTTCATACCATGAAAAATTTACTTTAAAAAATCCCCTTGAATTTTAGATTTATTTCCATTTGCTCTTTACATTGATGAAACGTTTGTTGCAAGATGTCTTTTTGCTTTCATGAAAATTTTGTTATAAAATTCCCATTGGCTTTCAAGAAAATTTTGTTATTAAATTCCCATTGGCTTTCATGAAAATTTTGTTATTAGATTCCCATTGGCTTTCATGAAAATTTTGTTATTAAATTCCCATTGGCTTTCATGAAAATTTTGTTATTAGATTCCCATTGGCTTTCATGAAAATGTTGTTATAAAATTCCCATTGGCTTTCATGAAAATTTTCTTCAATAAACCTCCTTTTTAAGAATAAACATTTTCGTTCAAACCAAATTAACTCGCGAAGGCCATCAATGAAAAACTGTTACAGATAACTCTTTAAATCTGACACTTTAATTTCAAATTAGCTCTCTAATATATGAAAAACTGTTTCCAAGTCGGCAAAATCATGGAAAAACATCCGTGGAGGAGCTTATTTCTATTGTATCGACAGGCAACTTCACTAGAAATTTGCCGACTGGTTTAAAATCCCAAATGGTTTCCCATGGTCCACTAGAAATTCATATTGTCGTTTGCCTCAAAATAACATAAGAAAAGTTATTCACTCTTTTATGTGTAGCAACTATAATATTCGGATTTAGCTTTTACGACTTCATTTGATGTTAAAACAGAATATCAGAAAAAGTTTATGTCAGGGATTTAAGCTAGGAAAAACAACCTCCGTTGTACCTTCTGTTTTGCGCCATACGACGTAGAAGGTGGAGTCAAATATCTTAAAATAAATGTTATTGTGTAAATTTTCAATCTTCATTTAACATTTAAAACATGATGTAAGTGTAAATGATGTTTGAACAATTATATAATATAACAAATGTGTTACATGGCCCCACAACTCAAACATAAACTGGGATGCTATTGTATGGTTCACTACAGAACTAAAGTCAGGCTCAGAAACATTGTTGGTAACTGCACTTTTTCTCACGGTATAGTTCACAGTTGTTGGAAAATGGCAGCTCTAACGAAATCTTTTCAACTACTTCTGTGCTGTGAATTTTCAACATTTTGGGAATCTTTGGACGTAGTCTATTTCTTGACTAAAGCCCCTAGGTCACTTACCCAGGGGTCCAGGACCATAAAAGTATTTAAAATTCCATAACAAATATAGTTTTTATCAGCATTTAAGTGGTTAAAAGTAAAGATGAAAATATCACCTTTTTTTTCTATTTATTGTATTATTCCACTTGGATTACCTTTCAAACGAGCCGCCGTTTTCAAACAAACGGAAACTATACCCTGAGAAGAAGTGAAAAATGACAACTTTTTGAGATAGACTTTATTACATTTCGGTTTTTTTAGTCCTCATCAATCGAGCATATCACTGCATTTTATACTGTAGGATAGTGAGTCTGAAATAGAAATTACAGTATACTCTCGATAAGTGAGACACCAAGAAAGGACCGAGCAAACATCTTCAGGAAAGGAAGAGAAAGTGTCCCTCTTCGCGAATGTCCTACTTATCCGAAATGCTTTCTAGGAGTTCTCCTCTGAAGGAAGTAAATATAGTGGCACTCAGCAAATGTAATTGTAGTGGTTATCAGTGGTTAATATAAAGCCTACTTATCCAAGGTCCCAGTTATCGGGAGTCTACTGTAGCATATAGATGGGTTGCGTATGACATTTTCGTTTACATCGGCCCACTTGGGCCGTAAAGACGAGAAGCAAAAGTACGAGTGTTTAGGTGAAAGTATATAGTTTTTGCTTGTTTATCGCATTATGACTATAAATAAAATAAACTGTAGCAGCTGGGTTTAACTATTGTTTTTCTCTGTTCTCCTTATAGAGAGAGACTCGTTGTACGCGCGTTGGAAGCAAGCGGTCGAGCGATGTTTGCATTGGAAATCCTAAAGTTGGAATGATACTGATCTGCATCTCTTGATGTAATTGCATTCTCTCCATATCCACCTACTTACACATTTTACCTATATAGAGATTGACATTTTTGTTGTACTCGGTGCGGTTTAAATTTTTCGTCTGACAAAAGTGACGAAATTGCAAATTTTGGAAAATTTAGATTTTAGATAAGATAAAACCACACGAATCATAGTGTGAATAAGTTTTTGAAGCAATGAAATATTTCGGTGAATTTTCACCACCTTCGGAAATTTTCGTTACTTTTGTCCGACATTTTTTTATCCGATATGGTATGTGAAAGAGTATACGGGTTTCCAAGTCAGTGTTTTCGTGTAAAGAAAGTCATGAAATTGTCACGGTAGGACCAAGGCTGGAATAAGTATAGATTTTCCTACTGCTGGTCACTGTTAAAAAATAAGGATAGGATTTTCTTTCTGACTTACGGAGAAATAAGAGATGAAACCTTTGAAAATACAATGAAGCAACAAAATTATTTAAAAGTTTCAAACAAACTTTCAAAATTTCTACATAGGAAGTTATGAAATTGATCGACTTTTTGACTTATGCCAGTGTCTTCACATGAACAGAAACTACCTAGACCTCTGTGGACCTGCCGTGAAATAAATTTTGTCAAAAATGAGGAAATATTATTCTGGAAGGATACGGTTTAACCACATCTGATAAAATCATAAAAATGTTTTGAGATTTTTAGATACGAAAATACTGATTGGGAGCGTTTTGAGTGTTTTTTATTTTTATTTAGGGACATGTTACGTTTTCTTTCCTTTTTGGGACTTTTTTTTTTAAATGAGTTTTCTATTTTTAATATTTTTTAAGATTTGTTTCGAACTTCGTAAAAATAAACATTGATGAATTGGCCAACCATTTCAATAACGTTTTACGTCAATACAAACCGTTTCAAATATCACTACAAGGCATCCCTGTTTATGTCATAATGAAATCGACTTTTTTAGTTTTAGACTAAAATGGCTTCTGTTTCCCCATAGAAGTTTTTCATTTTCATTTTTCTTCGACACGATGGGTCATAGAAAAGGATAGAGGAAACATTTATAATGTATGAGAAATTTTCTGAGTATTGGACAACTCATTAGGGAAATCTTCGTCGGGGAAGAGTGACGAAGTATTTCACTTTTGACGAAAATTATAATTTACATAATTAATATAAAATAAATTTCGTGACGGAAATGTGGTTTGCTAATTATCGAAATTTCTTGTAGGTCTTATGTAAAGCACTTAGATACCTATTCATCGATAGCTCTAGTAAACAAGAAGATTCGAGTGTAGAGGAGATTTAGATACCCGTGATTCAGCGCATTCTAGAGCTCCAGAGAAAGAGATTATATGAAAGCGAACAGAACGGAAGGTATTAAATCATCATTAGGGTCATTATAGTTATATTATATACGTTTTTTATAAGAACAAACCACGCAAGAAGTAAAGCTTCAAATGACAAAAAGATTAGAACCTGTTAAGAACATTCAATGGCTTAAAAAGGCTATTTTCTTACGAAAATGTTTGAATTCAATGAATTTAACTTGTTTTTTTGCTATAATTTAAGACAATTTAAGAACATCTTTTAGTTTGAGTCCGAAAAAATAAGATCATTCGATGGCATGCTCGAAGTCGGATGTTCTTAGAAAAAACGTGTCTGGTCATTATATATGCTGCTTTGTGCTGTGGTGGTTTTACCCTCGTGAGGGCCTTGGCCAAACCTTATTTTAGGGGCCATCTAGAATGTACCTTTTTGAATGACAAATTTTCGCATGTATTTATTTTTGCAAGTCAAAATTTGTTACATTTCGGGCGAATTTACAAGATTTTTGACCAAAGTTACGTCTTTATTACTTGCCATTTTTGGGAAATTTTCAAAAACCTTGTGTTGATTTAATTTCGCGAATTTTCCAAAACAAAAATTGCGAGGCCTAGGGCTTTGGCCCTACCGGTCACCATTAAAACCACCACAAAAGAACAAAATATCAAGATGCATTTGGTTTGGGCAACCGCAAAAGAATTCAATATGTGAAACTTTACTTTCAAGAAATTTAATAATACACCTTTCCCGGTATTATTATTTAGCATGTCCTGCCTCGTTTTGAGACTAATTCTCCCTTGACAACGAACTTCTTAATGAATGTGGCAATTATCAGCTCTTGTATTATTTTTTTTATCAATCGGTTGATATAACTTCATTTGATTGTAAACGAAGCGAGACCTGCTAAAATTGAATTCGGAAAAGGTTTATTAAAAGTGTTTTTGAGAAAAAATCTTCCGTTTTAACCATAATTATTTTTACAAATTTGGGTGGCATTATAATTAGCTAATCTTTGTATAATCACACATTTAATAGTTGGTTGTTGTAATAGAGGATTAATTAAAAACAAGTCTTGGGTAATTATAAAATTTAAGAGATGCATGTCAGGAAACTGTGATAAATGCACCTCAAGTCGCTAAATAACGTCTGTGGAGGAGTGTATTGCTATTGAAGCTAGCTAAGCTCCTTCGCAGAGGTTTCTTATCATTTGGACGATTTTTTCCTACTAAAGTTTCCATAATGACGTCTCCGATTTTTTTTCAGTTGTTCAAGGCAGATATCAGTAACTGAATATACTCTTCAGATACAAGATACAAAATTGCGCCTCCCTAGTATTTCGCCCCTGTCTATTTTTATTATGTTTGTTTATTATTATTTTTATTATTATTAAGAAACTAAGGAAACTTTTTATAAAGTGAGAGAGGGTGAGTGCATATAACATAATTTTTTACTTTTTTGAATCATAAACATATTAGACAATATCTTTACTTATTTGATTTTTTTTAGATCACGTACTATGGATTAATATATACAATATGTTGCTTAAGAACCTATTTTGTTTGTAACTTAACTTCTCCCCTCCTTAATCCGATGTTAAAAAAAGCATTTCAAACCGGGAGAAAGGGTTTATTTTCTTCGCCATTCATTTTTTAAACCTTTCTTTCACTTGGATACGCCTTTTTGCAGTCAGCCTTACGTACCGACCAGAAAGATGCCAGCGGTTAAATAGTGAGTGGTTTAATTATGGTAATTGCTTTCTATTTTATCCGAAATTGTTCCTAGGCGACCTTTAATTACACACGTTGAATTGTTTTTCAAAGAGCCAGCGCCGTTGAGTTACGACACAGTGTGGAAATCAATTTTCACTGTCTGTAAAAAGTACCTTAAAAAAAGTTAATACATCAAGAGAAAGGTTAACAGAAAAATTTTGTCACTAAGTAAACTTTGACTATACTTTCTCAAAACTTAGAATTTTAGTCCATAAAATAATAGTAATCAAGGCAAAATTTGGTAACTTTTACCGACTTTTTTTATAGCCGATTAAGTTATTTCAAATTTCATTTGGTTTACAGTATGTCTGCAAATTCTGTGGACACGTTTGTGTAGAGCTTGATTTCAACGAATTGTTTTTTGTTTTTTTTAGGATCCAGCTTTTCTCAGCACAAATTATCGTGATTGGTTTAAAGAAAAAATTTGGTTTATGGAACTGAACACCCAGCAGAAGTGTAAGTTGAGCATCTTTTTTTTTAATTTTCTCTTGAATTATAGTCAACTTTCAACACCACCCTCGAGTGAAGTGGAGCCGTTGCGAAGTGGTTAAGGCGCTGGACGCCAAAATACCCCCCCCCCCCCACAGTTTCAAATTTTTGACGTCGTCCCTGCAAAATTCACTATTAGCTTTATTTATAACTGAATTTTAACACTGTGACTCGAAGCAAGAAAATGTTCAAATTTTCTTGCTCGTAGCTAGCTCAAAAGCCAGGAAATAATCAGGGAAAAAGGGTAGAAGTTTCCCTGTAGGGAAATCCAACCAAAGGTTCTGGTAGACACCAGAATGTTATATCATTATCTTTCTTATTACTCGTTTTCAGTTTCAAAATCGCGAATCAAAAGCTCAGTAGCTTCTCTTACAAGAATAATGCTAGGAGATTCTGCAAGGACGTTCTTACGTTCTTGTCTGCTTGAATCTTATTTGCTTTGCTATCTTATCTTTAGCTTGAAAATTTGTTTGATTCGTAACAACAGTACCCTGTACCAGAGTCTTCTCACGGAAGATAACGTATGTAGACTCTGTTAAACTTCGGCGGAAAAGTTGTTCTGGAGGTGTCAAAATAAGCTCGAGGGTGGAGTGCGTTTCGTATAAATTCAATGACGTTTCTGCCGGAAGATTAGCCACATACATTTAAAAAAATGGTAGACATGTTACTTAAATGTAAACACAAAAAAACTTTTTTTTCCGGACACCCTGTATAGTTTGAACATCAGAGGTCAAAGAGTAATAAACACATTAAGAATAATATGCTTTTGGATGTTGAAAGATAGACTTTCCTTTTGCAAGTCAGGTGATTTGATAGTAATAGCTACTATGAATTTGTAGATGCTGAATGCATATTAAAGTAGGAGGGTGACAGCGTGCCACTGTGACAAGCTGGATTGGATTTAAAAGCACTGGCAAAATCTGGACTGAACAGCACTGGACAGAAACATTTTCAGCTTAAATGTTTTTGCATGCTGGTGATTGGCATGCTAAATTGTTTCCAAGACCTCTATTTGCCATAGGTTTTATAATAAGTTCTAGGGGTAATTGTCCTTGTCTCGTGTGCAAACATTAGCGCTACACTTAGATAGATAGATTAAAGAACAGTATGTGATACACGATACCAGAGGTTTCCTCAAGACAACAACCGACCACACAGAACAGATCCTGGTGACAAAATTATATGTACAAAAATTGCCATTGTGAAAAATATCTAAAAGCCTTTTATGGAACAGATGATCTAAAAGCCTTTTATGGAACAGATGATATTGTGGGCTATAGAAAGTATAGACCATGTCCATGTCAAAGATGAAAGACTAGAACTGAAACATAACTGAATGTTAGACACTAATGACTAAGGCAGTAAGGTACTTCTCTCTAAGCTAAGCTAAACTTCTTGCAGTCATGGTGATTGTTTTCCCAGCTACTGGTACTTCTAAAACTACCTGTCAGTGCACTAAAAAGTAACTACCTGTCAGTGCACTAAAAAGTAACATTTTCTTTCAATAACTTCCTTATAATCTTTAATCGAGGCTTAAAACCTTCATAATATCAAAGGTCCAAAATCTCCTCAAAGCGTCTTCTGTCGTCCTCCATATTTTTTCCTCGTCTTCTCTCTCTTCA
>JAUBWS010089487.1:0-11694 GCA_032270445.1 Darlingtonia californica | reverse complement strand
AACATAAAAGGAGCTTTCTTTTGATACCAAACTTAACCAGTTTATCCCATTCCAGTGCTCAGAAATTCAAGTTGAAAATTTAAAAGTTGTAAAAAAAACTTTGCAAATTTTCACTTTTTTAAAAAACACAGCGTAGTGAAAGGGTTAATCTGAAATTTGGTAAACTTTAATCCCCTGGTGATTTTTTGCATCTTTTTTGATTTTCATTTCTCGAAGTTTTATGTCCAAATTAGTCCAAAACCGTAAAACGCAAGTATTTATAAGCAAAACGTTGCGAAATTTATACCGAAAGATAGCAAATTTTGTCAGCTTTTTAAAAATGTATATCTTGTATAACAAAAAATTAAAGAAAAGAAAATATAGGTCTTTGAAAGCTTTTTATTCTTTCTTTATCTTTTAATGATTAAAAATCATTATTTTTAATTACCTATCACTTTAACGATGGACAAGTGGATTTTAATTACTGTTATTCTTACGTAACAACTCAACGCGATCAAAACAATTCTTTTGCCGCGATGCGATTTCCCACTATTTATATTTTCATTTTTCGTCGACGTCAAAAAATATCTGCAATTTGATTGGCTAAGAAGAAGCGCATATATTGCGAGCTTGCTTTAGCTCGTACAATATTGATATATTTTGCTTGTTCCGAAATCCTTCTTATATTTTCCTTGCCTAAAGGCTCGAAACATTTTACAGAAGAATATCGGAACTCGAAAAATATACCTCATATTGTACTCTCTGTCGCACGATAACTAATACATATTAGCCGGCTGTTCTTTTCTTAACAACGCATTGGAATGCATTCATTTTTTTAAGTCGCGTGAGAGAAAATGCCCCGTAGCATTGAAATGTCTTCATTTTGTTCGTATTGATTGACGACGTGTGAAAAAACATTTTTCGAGTAGGAAAATCATAACAATTTAAAAGAATAAATTCCATAGCGATTATTGACTGTATTCTTAAAATGACCGACATTGAATTTATCCGAAGATATAGATTATACCACTTCAGTGCAAGGGTTTCGCACAGAAGCGGACGGCACCCAGAAATGAGGAAAACTTAGAGTTAGTACAGTTACAGTTATTTTTTCTTGCCCGTGCCGTACAAAATTCTCGTTTCCGCGCGACAGAGTATTTTTGCCCGCTCGTTCACGGCCTCTAACTGGACGGTAGCACAGTCTAACGAAAATGAAGAGAGTTGATTCATTAATTGACTTATTTCTATTTGGATTTCATACTGTACAGTTAAATAATAAATATGTAATATCTATTTTCATAATCGCTAACACATCTCACATGATGTAAAGCAACCAATCAGAGCGAGATGTCTAGCCTTTGTTGAAATACTTAAAATCTCAAGCCAAGCTTTTGCATATATCATTAGAGAGAAATGTCGGAAATGGGTAACAAATTTTTACACCCGGTAGGTGAAATAAATTTGTCGTGGAATTCTGGTGTTAGAGAGGAAAATTCAGTCTATCGGATGTAGATTTTGTAATAGCCAAATAATGATGTGAATGCTCGGAATAACGTAAGAAAAGAAATTCAAAATCTTCAGCTCGTGTTCTTGATAAACAACCAAAAATAACAGACATAGGTCAATTTGCAAATGGCCATTTGCAGATGAATAATTCATGCGAAATATTATACTTCTAAAAAAATACCCCTTAAAAATAACAATGCTATCATATTGTACCCTGCGGAACATTTCTTACCCCATTATGGACGAATAATTTGTTGCATGAAAATTTCGCGGGATAAAAAATTCGCAGTTTCGAAATGGCGGTTAGACAACCGTTAAATTGAAATTTCCGCGAAATGTAGAATTTATACTATTACAAATTAAAATGCCCCAAAACCCAAAAGTTGCTCAAAAATACCAGGAAATTTAATAACCAAACGCAAGTATTTTTCAAACCTGAGACAAAGAAAAAAACTAGCATTTGCTAGATTCAAAACTGTTTCTTTACATATAGACGAAAAATTGTACTAGTTTCTTAGCTGGGAGGCCAGATCCACTTCAAAGAAAACAACGAATATATCTACAGAAAAAGAACACCAATTGCGGAAATGGCCTGATTTTCTAGCTAAAGGTTTCTCGAAAGTTATAAGTATCCCAGCAGGCTAAATCTTGAAAAGAAACCATGTGTAGGAGTGCTTTCTATTCAAACGGCACGCATTCCTGCGTGCAATTTAAAAAAGAAAAACACTCCTCCACATAGGATTTTTATTTTGCCCACTAGGATTTTATTCACGACCACTTAGAACTAAGGACTGAATTAAAAAAATCTAGATGGAATACAAAAAGGAAATATACACACAACACATAAACGCGCCATTGAAATAAAAAATTCGACTATATATGTATCATAATTAATGTACAGTCCTAATATCAATATTTTTCTCATCTAACTCATCTTCTGAACCTTCGTTCAAAGTTGGGTGGTCGGACAGTGCTTTCTTAGCCCGGTATGCCTCTCGCTTGATGGCAACGTCCAACTCCTCCGGTATATCCGGCACCAGGAAGTCAATGAATTGATGGGTTGCGAAAATAAAATGCTAAAAATCAAAATGTAAAATTGTTTGAATTTATCACGAAAAAATTTTCCCTTCAGGTACAGGAAGTATTAAAAATAATTGACATTTACGCCCGTACCGTAGGGGCGTCATTGGGTGCGATCGACCCCCCCCCCACCCCACCCATTTTGAAGAAAATGCTTTTTTATTCTCAAACAAGCTATATTTTTATGGTAATTGAATATTTTGAATTTAAAAAGTCCGTCATACTCGAACATCGTCACGGTACGGGCCTGACATTTGACACGCTGACGTCACATGAAAGTTGAAAACAGATAAACATTTACACACAAAGATTTACAGGAATTAAAAAGAATATTATTCCATCGATTCCTTTCTCAAAATGAACATTTTTAAGCCTAAAGATGAAACAGTAATATTTTGTCTTTTCAATCATTGGAGTCATTCTAGAGAAAAATTGCGCCCGGGTGTTGGGGATTTATTTACCCCACTGGCAAACAAATATCCGGACGTACCCCTTAGGAAGTCCGGTAACTTTGACGTAAATTAGCAACCCTGGAAATTTTTGATCTTTTGACTCAACCCCTCTGACATTCTTTATATTAATTTTCTACCGCTATGGAATTTCCATTAAAATTGAAGAACAATTGCTACCCTTGGGTTTCCTTAGCCCTCAACCGCGGGAGAACAATTTTTCCCGGAAAGCCCATTACTTATGTTTGTGTAAGCATTAAACCCCGCAGGCACACACATTGTGACAAACGTGAATCTGGCTACAATATGTATCGACAAACCTCAAAGAGGATAACGAATCCAAGTTTCAATGCCAATAAATGCCAATAAAATTTGGACAAGCTACCATCTGGCTCACGAAAGTCACGGTACCTAAAAAACAAAAACAGAAAAGATTCAACTACTAGCATCCCATTTATTCAAACATATTTTGATGCCTTTTTTGACGGTACTATTCTACGAAATACTAATAAATAATCGTTTCTTCAGACGTTAAACAGTAATTGTACAGTGTCATTTTCATGAATACAGTACATATCTGATAAATCGATCCTTCGATAATTCGAAGTCTTATTTTTTCCTATCCCAACATTAGTTATCTGTTTCCAACACAAGTCTTTTTTCCTGGTAAGGGGATAGATATCAAATTGCAATCCTTTTTTTTATGCCAAGAGGAAGCTAGTTGTTTTGTATCCCTTCATAGTAGTCTATCCGATAGACTACTGTATTTGGTGTTTTTTTTTGTCCTACGTATGGTTTATCGCCGCTCGTCTAAACATCGAATAATACCACTCTACATGCCTACCTTCCGACTTGTTTCATGTAGCTCTACAAGACTACACTAACAAATGAAGGCCATTATCCACTCCGGAAAATGATCAGCGGACTCGATCGGAAAAACTTCATCAAAGGGTCAGTTTCGATCCTGTTTACTCAAGACGAGTATGATAGAAAATGATCCAACCCGATCCGATCCAATCTGGTCACATCCTCGGATCATTTTCCGGAGTGGATAACGGCCTTAAGACATTAAAGTGTAATTAACGCTGCGATGTCATCTGTAATGTGAAATGTAATGTAATCGATAGTTTTACGTCATCAGGGGCTTCCATCCATTAAGGCTGATTCATCTGCCCCTCTGGCGCACTAGCCGCTTTGGTTTGAAACACCTAAGCCTCAACATTAACGACTTCGCGATACCCTGTGAAATCAACAGTGAGAGGTCACTTCACCACAGATGTACCAACGGCCGGTTTGACCTCACAACCAACGGATCACGAGTCCGACGCCTTAACCACTGAGCCACTGTTCCACAGTGTTTATCTTATGAACAGGTCGATAGAACTAAACTACACAAGGCAGAAAACAAACGGACGATTTGACCCAAGAGACTTAGAATTTCGATTTTTATGAATAATCCAAGCTGATTAGTTAATAGTGCAAAATAGAGCAAATTTCTTGACTCTTATTCTAATTGATTCTTATTGTTATAAGACATTGATATTGTTAAGATGATTCGAGCTATCATACACGTCATCTAGGTAAGTACCTTGGAGCACCGAGACCAACGCATTATTTTATAGCATGCCTTTTGGGAAATAACATATGCCGAGTGTTGGTTGACATTTTCACGGAATGGCCCTACTGTTCCGTACCTTACGTTTGTGATGTTTTGGACGGACGCCAATAGACCAGGTATATTGCAAAGAAGCCCAAAGCCCTAATCTTGACAATTTATCAAGATAACTATCCTAGAATCTTCTCAATTAGCTTACCTGCACGGTTCACCCGTTGAGTTCGGCGGGGAATGCGCCAGTGAGAAGTTCAGGTAACCATCCAGTGAACCATTGGGTGATATAGTGTACCGATATAATAACTTTGGCAGAAAGTTTGATGTGAATGCTATCAAGAAAGCCTGTGTTGAGAAAGTGAAGGTAAAGTACGCATTAATTAGCATCAATAAAAATGTGACGGTCTATGGGAAAAGGCACGTTATTTATAAACCATAATTTATTTGTTTAACGATCAAAATCATGAAAAACGTCTGCGGAGGAGGTCATTTCTATTTGCGTGTCGCTTAAATATAAATGCACTCCTCCAGACGTCCAATGGTTTTGTCAGCGGGTGGAGTATAATCGCGGTAAAAAGTACCAAGCCCCCTTATTCCATAGACCGTCACAAATATCGCTTGGAACCTACAATAGAATCTACGAATCAGTTTTATGTTAACATAATTAGCAAAAAAAATTTAAAACCACAATTGTAATCATTGGTACTTAATTTGAGCACAATCTCGATATGAATGAATGAATGAATGAATAAACATTCAGTATTCGAGTTCGAGCCTCGCCTCAGTCCACAGTTTGGCAGTCTTATCAAATTGTGGTTGATTTGCTTATCAGTCATGTTTGTTTGGTGCATTGTTATTAAGTAAGTAAGTCGGCCGACCGCAGTCGAGGGCTACCCGAAGGCTGCTCTTTCCTTAGCTACTATACCGAGGTGTAGGGGAGGTCGCTACTCCTTTCCCAGGATTACTCCACTTACCCTTGACCCTAACCTTATATTGCTGAGTGTTTAGCAAGCAGGCATCAAGTACCATTTTTCTTTGGTATGACTCGATCTTGGATTGAAACCGGACCTCCCGTACTGTTCGTGAACACTCTAACCACTATGCCAAACGGCCAATATATTAAGTTAGGTAAAATTATGTGCACAAAATCAACGGATAATTCAAAGGTAATTAGCCCTGTAAGTGCCGATGACCGTTTTTGCAGGAAAAACCCTATGCGGTGGAGTGTTTTTCTCAATATATTAACATACCGGCTTACGGCTTTAACATAAAGGGTTAAACTGTCGAGAACACTCACATTTTCGCGAGTCAAAAAATTGCATTTCACAAGCGCTATTTTTCGAGAAGTAGTGTGCTGTACAAATTTCACAATCACGGATTTTCACGAATTGGGAAAACCTCGCGAAATTCGCAAAAACTAATGCCTGCGAAAAGTAATTAAACCTTACATGTACTTACATTTGAGATAACGGCGATTTTGGCAACAGCGTCTAGAATGTTATACCAAATACCAAGATCTTGCGCTCTGTCAGCAATCGGCCGTCTCGTCTCGCAGATCAATTTGTTTGAATCGATACGAATCTCGAAGACATTGTTAGCAAGGGCGAAGAAGGGCGCTAACGGGAACGCCGCCACAAAAATGGTAATGAAACCAAACTGGATAACTAAGACAAAAAGAACGACACGGAAGTGAAAACTTTGTCTCACTTATACAATCATTTTTGCAGGAGATTGACAAAGAAAACACGCTTTGATCTTATAGGCCTTCTTCAACCCAGCAGGCAAGCAGGCGTGTCGTTTAAAAAAGAAATCACTCCTCCACATTTGGTTTTTATTTATTTTGCCCACAGGGAAGGAGTGATCCAAAGAAAGGATAAATAGCTCGTTTCAACTACTATTTTCTTGACTTGAAGATAATGTAAGTGAGGAAAATTCAATTTCTTCGAACAATATTCTAAATAAATACCATACGAGTCATAGTTTCTATAATGTTTTAAAGCAGTAAAAAATTTTGCTCAACCCCTTCTGTGCCGGGAATTTTCAACATTTTGGGAATCTTTGGAGATTTCCTGACTGAGGACCGCTCCCTGGTGCATGGGTTCCGGAGCTCCCAGGTCACTACCCAGGGGTCCAGGACCGCTAAAAATTTTGAAAATCCCATGACAAATATGTTTGTCATCGGCACTTAAGTAATTAAAAAAACTATATTTATAAAAAAAATTTGTCACCAATATCCGAAATTTTTTGACCAGTAAGGTACGTATTCGATATATAGGACTTACCCATTTCAAGGTATTCAGCAAACAATCCCTCATTTTCAACCAGCTCATAATCATCCTCCCAGCGCGGTTTCAAATCGACCGCTTTCTTGCCTCGTTTTCGTTTCTTCAGCTTTTGCTTGATCAGCCTTGTAAATAAAACAAAGAAAATTAATAGAAAGTCCTGTTTGACTTTGAGCTACAACACCATTTTTTTAATTTATACTCTAAAATACCTTCTTGACCAAATTATTGTCGGCCTAAATTTTCGTCCAAATAAATTGTTCGGCCCCAAAAGACAAAATAATGATTTGACAATAAAAATTAAACAAATTATTGCATCTATAATGTGTTAATAAACAATAAGAAAGTTTTTATTTGCTAGAAAGGACTTCGTTGGCCCAAGTTTTCGTCACCTCTAGGGAATTTTTGGGTCACTAAAGGCTGGCAAGGTATCCTTTAATCTCACGTCACAGTAATACAGAATAATCTCTTCAAAACCTCGTGAACTGTTTATCAATGAGAGTCCTACCTTCCTGGAAACATCTCGGGGCACTATGTGGAATTAATAGTGATTAGCAAAATTCACTACAGAAAGCCTCGCAAGGGAGCCGACTCGGTACTCCAGTTTACGCGTTCAGCGCCTTAATCACTCGGCCACAACTCCACAGATGGGCTTTACTATGGCCACAGATTGGTTTTTCTGTTACTGCCGTTCTTTTGTTGTTTTTGTTGTTATTTTGTGCCGTTTTATCGTCAATTTTATTATTCAAAGAACAAATCAAACTCAAGAGAGCTGGTAAAGACTCTAGTTTCATCCCACTCATACGAAGGTGCAATGTTACATGGCCTTTGAAACTACGTTAATGGGAGTTTCAACTTGTCCTGTTGCAGTGGGCAAAATTACTAAAAACTCTATGTAGAGGAGTGTTTTTCCTTTTTAACTGGCACGTAATCCTGCGTGCCGTTTAAAAAGAAAACACTCCTCCACATGGTTTTTTTCACGATATTGCCGACTGGGGTGTGGCGCAGGAATGGAAAAGGAAAACATTGACACATATGTTTGGTTTGTTATATACTATTCTTTTTTTTGTTTTTCTAAGCCTTTCCAATTTGTTGAATTCGGTTCAACATTTTTCCGAGCCGAGTAGGACACGGACAGGAAAAATTATGAAGAATTTCAGTTTTTCCTGTCTGGTTCCCATTGCAAAACAGGATAACCCAGTGGGCAAAATCGTGAAAAACCCATGTGAAGGAGTGTTTTCTTTTTAAAACGGCACCCAGGATTGCGTGCCCGTTAAACAAGAAAAAACACTCCTCCACATTGGGTTTTTACTTATTTTGCCCACATGGAAATCGAAATTTGCCGGAAAACGACGTTTAACAAAGGCTAGGTAACGCTTACGGTATAGCAACTTCTTGTATGTTTCCGATCATTTGTTTACCAACCATGATAATGACCAATTGCTGAGCCAGTTCTATAAGACATCCACCAGGCCCACATTCTTCCATACGTAAACCAAATAAGGTTGTATAGTGTCCTGGATAACCAATGAATCTAAATTAAATTGATAAAGAAAATACGTACTTATTTACTTTACTTATTTCTTCTTCTAGACGCAAACGCCTACTTAGTTGTCTTTCAGTGTTTTCAGACCTGTTTTATATTGACCTTTTTTAAACCAATAAAACTAAAATATTTCATTGTATAATGTATATAATCTAGGAAATGAATATGTGATATGGGAAAGGGTCCCCGTAAATCCAACCATAATTTACTTGTTTACCTCTCAAAATCATGAAAAACGTCTGCGGAGGAGGTAATTTCTATTGCGTGTTGCTTATATAGACATGCACTTCTTCACAGACGTTTTTTAGTGATTTTGCGAGCGGGTGGAATATGAACACTGTAAAAATTACCAAGCCCCCCCCCTTTTCCCATAAACCCTCACATATTATTGTTATTTTAGAGTTGAAGCTAAGTGAGATGCCAGGCTTCCTTTTCACTTAATTTCAATTTCAACGTACGGTGCTTATGGGCGTTGCCTAGCTCCTTTATTTCATTCGTTATTTCTGACATTTCCTTAGAGTCAGAATTCTCCAGTCAATTTCTTTAATAACTGGTTTTATCCTTTTTATATCGATTAAATTATTTGATTGTTTGCATGTATATGATTTAATAAATGAAAAATCTCTACCATTTTTATTTTCCTAATATTTCATGTTATGGGCAAAAGAGCCATGTAAATTTATATGGAAATCAAATAAATCGTTATTATTATTATTTATTATAATTATTATTATCAATATAAAAAAACTATATAGCATTTATTCATTTAATTTACCAGAGCAAGGTGAGTCTCGAAAACCCCATCAACGCTCTGAAAGATATTTTAGTGGGAACATAATTCTCACGTCTTTCAAAGGTAACGATACAAATATTTTTATTGATTGAACGCGAAAGAATAGATTCCGATAAATACCGAGATGTCTCACTTCCATTTCTTATCAATAATCATTGATAAGGTTAGCCTTTAGTCTTACGTTTATATCTAGCCTGGACGCATATTTGGAAAGCAAAAGATTAGGTTGTAAATACTGTAATTGAGCAAGCCGCGGTGGTCAAGTGGACAGGGAGATGTAACTTGTAATGCAGAGGTCTCCGGTTCGAATTCTGCATGGTGTATAGAACTTTTAATTTTTTTCTTTAATTACTTTTCAGAAACTTAAAATTTAAGACATTTGAGACATCCGTGAGACATCTCGGTATTCATCGGCAAGTGAAAGAATAACTACGGTAGACTTATAATTGAATTTCGCTTTTCTTCATCGCCCTTCTCTAAGAAAGTTTTCGAGCCATAATTTTGATAAAAAACTAGAGCCTTAGAATCTTAAACGGAATGCAAGCCAAATTCTGTAGTACATTGATCTTCACAGGTCTCTTAGCTCAACAACAAGAACTGGAGGTACCGTGCGTTATGTTTTGCAGACATTTTCCTTCTCTATGGAGATAAATCGAGACATAAAACCACTTACTTTCCTTTGAAGAAAGCGATGTAGAAGATGGAGGCATAAAAATTGACGAATTGAAAGACAAAAACTTTAAACGTCAAATTATCTTCATATTCCGTCTGTGTACGATGCATTTCTAGATGAAAAAAACAATATTCCAACTTCTATGAAAAATCACGCTATATTGGAGCGCAGGTTAGGTAGAGCTACCGAAATTTCAACGCCTAATTTACGACTTAATGCGGAGATTTTGGTCTAGGTAGTGAAGTTAGAAGTTGACGCTGCTGACCCTGAGCTCGTGTCACACAGAACCATGATGCATAGCAGAGTCACTGGAACTACACGGGAGACCATTCACCGGAGTGTACTCTCGCATGTGTAGAACCTCATGAGATCCTTTGCGCACACAATGACAATGGGTAACGAAAATCTGTAGAACTCCCAGGTTGATTTTCTCCGAATACGAAAATCCCGGTCTAAAGTCTAAAGTCTTTAACACGTTCACGGTCCTATATATTTTTCCAACCCAGAAGAGGTATTCGCTTCTTCGAAAAATAACATTCACGTAAAATGCAGAACAGACTGTCTTAAAAATAAAACTCAGCATAATTCATCATGAAAACGTATATACTCACCCCAATGTGTAAGCGCCTGTGCTACTTTCTCGTACACCTAAAAACCAAAACACCAAAGATAAATAATTTGGTAAAAAATAAGATAACTGCGGACAAACAAGAAGTAGTCTATTGAAACCAGTGTTCTTAGTCAGATTTTGAAAAGAAATGTAACTAGGGTCTTACACCTAAAGAGTGACAAGAGTAACAAATATTAAATAGTGTAAATGTACCCTTGATAAGATCATGATACATATCAAGTTGCAAACAGCGCCAGATATGTTGGCAATTTGAAGCGCCCGCTTCGCTGTCAGAGGATTGGCGGCCAAAGGGCGGTACACAAGTAACTTGTAAACAATGACGCCCAACATGAAAATCAATACCAATGATACCTACGAAAAACAAAATGAAATACATACGAGTTGAAATGTAAAAATCTACATTTACATCAAAAATTCTTATTAATTCATTTATCTTTACAAATTCGGAACTACTACAAAGTGGACATCTCTTTAAAGCGAAGTAGGAAAAATATCTCCAAAACGAAAAATTCTACGGACTTGAAACTTTTTGACTTTTAATAAAATCTTATTGGGAAGATATTCCCAAACTTTCAAATGTTTGTCATAATTATTTGCTTAATTATGCTCAATTATTGAACCCAAGGTGAGAACTGTAACCTATTTTACCGTAAATTCAGCATATCTTAAACTGGCCAGAACTTTTGAGACAAAAGATATTGACATGAAACTTTGACAATAGTTGTATATCATGAAAATAAATCTGCTGATATCATCAATTTTGCATATGACGTCATATTTTCAATATGTCGCGCCAAAATCGAAAAAATTATTTTTGATGTTTTTGGCGCGCTATAGATGGCCGGGACTTGATTTTTTTCTAATTTTGATGAGTTAATATGAAAGCTTATCCTTTTAGCTTTTAAAGTATGAAAACAAATTTGAAAAAGCTCTTTTCCTTCGGAAGATATAGTGATTTAAGCAAGTATATGTATTTTCTCTGTACTGTTTCTTTATGATGACGTCATCAAGTAACCATAGCAACCATTACTTTTTGAGCATGATTTTCTTTATAATCTTATGAAGAACTAACTTCACACTAAGTTTCAGGTTTACATCATTATGCTATCCAGAGATATTGACCGCGGGCCTACTGGGGGGGGGGGG
>JAUBWS010089476.1:0-11694 GCA_032270445.1 Darlingtonia californica | reverse complement strand
AGTGATTTTTAAAAAATGGCAAAAAATGGACAAAAACGGCTAACAAAAGATATACTGAAAAACAGACAAAAAGCAATACAGAAACTTTTTTTATTCATCCATTCATTCAATCCATTCCTTTCAATCAAAAATTCCTGAGAGTAATTCCAATTCGGTCAAAGATTATTTACAATTAGCAGAAGATAATATGCCTGAGTCCGAACTAAGACTTGAAGAGTTCAGAGGAGCCTCAAAAACTCTGCAAAGCAATAAGAGCGCAATAAGAGCACAATAGATGACATTGATGTAAATATAGTCAAGTGGGTCTTTGATATCATTGAAGCTCCTTGTATCACATGTTCTATCTCCCTCTCTTTGAAAACTGGAGGAATGGTCCTGAATAAACTGAAAATAGCTGTTGTTACCCCAATCTACAAAACTGGGGACGAACAGGTAATCTCCGATTTCAAAAACAAAACTTGACTGAACATGCTGTATGAACCTTGTGAATGAAATCACTGAAGGATTCAGCAATGACCTCTAAAGGTATTTCCATAAATCTGTCAAAGGCTTTTGATACAGTAAACAATTATATCCTAATTTCAAAGCTAGAAAATTATGGCGTTAATTAAAATGGTTTAAAGGAATACCTAAACAAATAGAGGACAAAGGTTAGGGCTTGGGCCACTGCTCTTTATACTTTACATTAACAACATACACAAGACGTCTGAAATCCTAAAATTCATCTTATTTGCTGACGATACAAACATTTTCCATTCTCATCATAACATTAAAGAATTATATAGCGTAGTAAATGAAGAATTAAGTAAAGTCGAGGAATGTTTTAAATGTAATAAACTCTCTCTTAATACTAAAAAACTAAAGTATACACTTTTCTAAATATACACTTTTCTAAAAATTAGATATAATATAACAAAAGATAAAATATAAGATATACCTCTAAAATTACCTAACTTGAAAATTAATAACAACAACATCATAAAACACACGTCCATGATTTTTAAACTCAAATTGGAAAGATCACATTAACATTATTATATAAGGGTAGAAACTTTTTTTTTTAGAAACAATTTTTTCGTCTTTAAATCAAGAACTAGCTAATGTGAGTGACTGGTTTAAAGCAAACAAATTATCGTTGAATGCAACGAAAACTCAATATATACTCTTTATGAAGCAATCTCAAACTGATAATATTCCTCTTAAACTTCCAGATCTATTTATCAAAGGTACTAAAATCAAGCGTGTTTACTCCACTAAGTTTCTGGGTGTCGTCATAGATGACTGGAAAGAGCACATAAAACTTGTTGAAACGAAAGTATCTAAAAATTTAGGTATACTGTAAAGCTAGCATACTTATTAAACCGTAATTGCCTAAAGAGCCTTTACTTTGCATTCATACATAGTTATCTAAATTATTGTAATGTAGCATGGGCAAGTACATATAAAACTCATTTAAAACAACTTTATAATGTTTAGAAAAAGGCGAGTAGAATAATAATGAACAAAGACATGTATGCTGAAGCAAGACCACTCATGAAAGATCTCCAGATCTTGAACGTTTATCAATTAAATCTATTTCAAACTACACTATTCATGTCAAACTGAAAAATGAGACAAATCCTAAAGTATTTCAAACCCAATTCTCTTGCATAAATCACAGATACCCTACAAGACATTCCATAACTATACTGTACCAAAAACAAAATTACGTAAAACCAGCTTCAGAATAACCTGCTGCGGGCTTAGCCCGTGGAATAAAATACCTATTGCTGACATGAAAAACTTATCTTTGACCCATTCCTTTCAAACTAAACTGAAACGACTTCTACTTGGCTCGCAATACGAATCCAACTTTTCTTAAGAAAACAAAAATTTGATTTTCTCTCTATTATACGATAACATTATATAGCAAACCATTTTATCTTGTATAACCATATTTTATCATGTATATAAATTCTAGTAACAGCTCAAGGGGAAAGGGGCTTGATGATAAGACTATCGTCTTCTTCAGCTCCTGTCAGATTTTTTTTTATTTGTAAATTTTATATACAGTCTCTTATATATGACGAAATAACAGGGGTTTTGAACATTTATAAGCTCAATATGCAATAAGTCTTAGTATTTATGTTGAAAACCAAAACCAGTATTTTGCCCAAACATATTGATAATGATTTCATTCAGATTAGCCACCAAAGGTCCATACCCTACTAGGTACTCAAACGAAAACTTTCATATTCCAAAAAGAAAATTGAAAGTAAGCAATATGCTGTAATGAAACGGATCCTGGGAACAGATCCTGGCACTAATGTGACTTTTCAATTTCCGCAAAGGTAACGGATCGAGTGGGGATTGAACCCACGACCTCTCGCTTGCCGGGCGATTGCTCTACCGACTGCGCTAAGCAATATGCATTATGCAATTAAATTTGGCGGTCCATATTTATGGAACAATTTTCTTCCATCAAATTTAAATCTTTCAACTTGAATAAATTCTACCAGTTCTTGAAAGTCATTTTACTCACTTGTAATGATATCTTGAACAGTTATTTCTAATCTTCTATAAACAATATATACAAAATTTATTAGATTTTTTATTATTACATGCAACCTTTTTTATTCTTTTTTATTTTATTTTCAGCGTCACTTATAGATGCAAACATATCAAATGCACTTTGTAAATAGCTCAGTCTTCTACTTGCTCAACTGCCATTTTTCAAATAATGTAAATAATTTACATATCATAAGTATCTTAGTAGCATACAAGAATAAAAAAAATTTGACCGGACTCAATTATTCTTAAAGTTTGGCTCTTTTTCAGCCATAACTATTCTTAGGAATTTCTTAAAAAACTGAAAAATAAGAATAAAGACCAGGTTCAGTATAGCGAAGTTAATTAACAGGTCTCTAAGTGATAAAATCTGCCCCTACAGAGCAAAAGTGTCTGTTTAACTATTAGCCATTTCCATAAAGTTAGTATTATAAAAAAAGTTGGTTATAAAAAAGCCTTATGGTGCACCATAGTTTACATTAAATGATTACATAATGCTTGCACTTGCATTGACCATCTTTGGTTGCTAGACGGTATCTCAGACGTAATATTTCAAAGCGATTATTAATAATCAAGAGCGAGCGTAAGTTAGTGTAGTGCCATTAAATAACAAAGAATGGGGAAATATCCACGTCCGACTTGTAGAGATGTAGAGTTTTTGCCAAGTTTTGGACAATAGCATCCTTCAAAAATGAATAGACTGTCTAGTTTTGATGTGATGTGTATTGAAAGAATGTAGTATTTACATTAAAACTTAATCTTCCTGTTCTTCAGATATTTCAATGTGGCAAATTTTCTAAAAGTACCTTAAATTTTATATACAAATGGCTTGTTTTAAACCATCCTACCCAAATGCAACACCCAAACCTTTATGGATATTTGTTTTCCAAAATGTTATTGTTCAGTTTTCTTTGGCCTGAAAGGTTTATTAAACCTTTTTCAATATTTAAAACCTTGAAAAAGAGTAGACCGTTGAGATATTTGATCGGTCAATTAGTCTATTTATATATTGGTCAGTCATGTGTGAAATTTGGCCAGTAATTGCTGACTATTTGTTGTTTTAAAATGGTATATTTCACACAAAAATCACAAACTTTGTTACTCTTTGCAATAATAACAATGATTATTGCCCTCACATTAGTAATTTTAACAGGTTGATGTTCTGATTGGATACATGTTTCTTTGCTGGTTTCATGTGTGACCTTAAAGTCCCAAGATTTTGTTATCACCAACTTTTTATTTTTAATGCCAACTTTTCTGATTTTATTACCAGAAACAAGCTTTTCATATTTTTTATCACCAAATTTTCTGTAGGGTGATTCTTGTCATTTTACTCAAAGTTTTGGTTTGTCCTGCACACAACACAACAGAGGTAATCGAGGAACCCAACAAACAGCTAAAACATCTTGCTTGGCAATTTAGTAGACCCCTGTAAAGGTAACTTGATGAAAAATTTTCATTCTTAAGAATTTGCAGTTTTTGATGGAAGTTTTACCTGTCATGGGACAAGGTTTCAAACCATCCCGTACACAACAACTTTAATAATGCCAAATATTTTTAACCACTAGTGCCAATGACAAACATATTTGTCATGAGATTTTAATTTTTTTTACAGTCCTGGACCCCTAGGAGCTCCATGACCCATGCACCAGGGAGCGGTCCCTGGTCAAGAAATAGACTGCTCTAAAGTCCAAAGATTTCCAAAATGTTGAAAATTCCTGGCACAGAAGTGGTTAAGCAGCTTGATTACTATTTGCATTTCAGGGTTCGAATTAGGGAAAGAAATTAGCTTCGCAAAAAAAAAAGCGCCGCAGGCAAAATTTTGTTAGCTTTTGCGAAGTGATTTATTACTTATTTGCGATGCTAAAACGTGTAAAAAAGCGATGTTTTTATTTCATGTAAATATCAGTTTTGATTTTTTCTGGGACGGTTATGGAATATCAAATTATCAGGCATGTTTATATCAATATGTACATCCAACTATTTGGTTTGTACTATAATGGAAATAAAAAAATGTATGTTTTATGCTTCGCATTTTTTCAAAAAAATGCTACTTTTTTCTTCGCATTTTTCTTCGAATCTGCAAAGAGCTTCGCAAAATGCGAAATGCGAGGGGCTAATTCGAACCCTGCCCTTATTGCGTGTACATGTTATTACAAATCAAAACAGCTTGTTAAGAAAAAATAAGACACCATATAGATGTCAATTTCATTTTGAAGAGATGTTGCGTATGAGAAAAATTAGACTAAAAGCCATCAATATTTTTTAAGCGGGTTGTAGTAGTGCTTATCTTAATAATGCCTTGATCTGTTTCTAACTTTTAGTTTTTTATTAGAAATTTCCCTTCAAAGCTTCTAAAAATGTTTCCATCAAAGAAGTTTAATTTTGGCACACTAACAAAAAATATGAAAAGTTTGTATAAAAATTCGCCAAAATCGCTCAACTTGACATGCTGTGACGTCTCTTGTTGACCACATCCGACTGAACATGGACAAAGGTAAAAATACAGGAGTGCTATATATGGACTTCTCAAGGCGTTCGATACAGTAAACCATTCTTGTCTTATCCATAAACTTCAATTTTATGGTGTAACAGGTATTGAACTTCAATGGATGGCTGACTATCTTTTTAACCGCGAAAAGTTTGTAAACTTTAATGGAAGCCTTTCAAAGCCACAAAAAATTACCCATGGGGTACCACAAGGATCGATTATAGGTCCCCTCCTTTTTATCATCCTTATAAACGATTTACAACTGCAGCTCAATGATTGTTTGTTGTTAATGTATGCCGATGATACAGTATTTTACTACTCAGCTAAGAACATCGAAAACATTGAGTCTGCCATTAACAAACAAACTGAAAAAGTTGCACAATGGGTCAACGATAATGACCTAATACTCAATCTAAAAAAAGGCAAAACAGAATTTGTACTGTATAGCTCAAAGAAAAGTAACTCAAAGTGTAAAATCATTACTGACAACACCGAAATTAACCAACCAACGTCGTACAAATATTTAGTACAGTGTACGCAAGTGGCAAGTAGTACCGTAAAAGGGGGCGTCTTGAACTTTCAGGATGCGACTTTGACATACCACAAAGTCCAGCTTCCAAATGTCAACAAAATAAAAAATTGTAGATACCAAAGTAACGCGTCTGTTAACCAGATTGTCAACTAATCTGTTTTGAGCAACAGAAAGTGCAACAATTAAAAGCATATACATGTAATAATATTCTACAAATCCCAAGGTAAAGTGTAATAAAAATTACACACGCACCACGCGACCAACATAAACCATTAAAACCTCGAAGACATGTCCGCGTCACAGCTCATTGCACCATTATGGTAATGGTACAACAATGCTATTCACATGATAAAACTATAGTGGGGAATGGTTTCCATATGGTTTCAGCACTACGGCTTAGAGATGAGGCGGGTTTTTTAACTTTCATTTTTACAGTTTATTTTGCTAAAAACAGATTAGTTGACAATTTGGTTAACACATGCTTTGCTTTGGTATATATATATCTACAATTTTTCTATTTTGTTGACATTTGGAAGCTGGACTTTATGGTGTGTCAATCTCGCCTCGTGTGTGTCAAAGTTGCCCTCTTTTACGGTATAACTGTATAAACATTACATAATAGTTTCAATAAACAGAAGAAATCGTAAAAAGACAAAATAAATAAGCTTCTTCCCCATATAACTTTTGAAATGCACGGTTGGAAATTATGAAAACTTTTACATACAGAATGTTTTCTCTATACAAAAAAGGTAGATTTTCTGAAAAATCTGCGTTATAGTTTTTTGTAACTCCTACAGCAAATAAATAGTGAATATAAATTACTGACTAACTTCAAAATATTTGCGAGCTGCCATTGTAAAGCAAGCTGTAGTAAAAATGGTAATTAAGGTATATATTTTCATAAACAAAACTTTGACAATGCATTTGAGAGTATTCTATTTAATGAATCAATTCATATATAGTATAGTTAATATAGTTAATATAGCTTTGTATTTTTCACTCCTGAACTCACTCATGTTGTGTGTAAAGAACTAGCTTTGTTGAGTGATTCGTTAACAATTTTTTCTGAGACATTTTTGGATGATAGCTGTGAAAACTGATAGCTATTAAACCTCTCTGTTATTGTCTATTGTTATTATCCAAGTAACTAAAATCTTCCTATTTCTTTTAAATAAATGTTTGTCGATTGAAAAAACGAAATTCAAGCAATACATTTCACAGTCATACCCTCTGTCATACCACCACTTCACCATGTCGCCATCTTTTATCTTGATTGAAAACGGGACTGAAAAAAATCGGGGAATTCGGATTCGTGAAGCTGGAATAACGCCTGGGACTGCTGAGGTTGGTTATAAAAGTACCAGTGCTTTTTATTGGGATAGATCCCAACCTCGCTCTCTGAGCCTCTTTCTCGCTTTTGATATTTTGATGATGACGCAAGAGAAGAAGGCCCCGGAATCGGCTGATGAAAATTTACACCCTCGATGCCAGGGCCATTTTCTCTTAGCGGCCGCAAAGACGGCGATAAAGAGCCGTCAATGTGCAAGAAGGGAGAGAAAAGGCAGAAGATAACCAATCTGAATATCAGGTTACCTAAAGGTATTTCAAATCTGAAAATCCTACAAAAGTGATGACAAAAAACGAAAGTTTCTGGAAGGGGGAAGGGGTACATTCTATTTTTGGGGGAAGGGGGAATTTTTTGGTGAATAAATCCTAGAAATTTTGCCTTTGTTTGACCGAAACTTTGTCATGGACCATCTACACCATCCACATGACAATAATTTTGTAAAGCGAGCATCTAAAAACGAAAAACTTTTGAGTCGTAAAGAATAACCAAATTTGAGAAATATCACTGGAAAAATAGTGATTTTACCATCGCTATTGGCAAGTTTGAAATTTTGCAACCTCGGCCCCAGGGCTAAATTTTTTCGTGCTATTGATAAAGGACCCCACGGCGCCGCTTGCTTAAATTCCGCCGCAAGGCCGTTGAGAGGAAGAGCGCCCTGGAGTCGAGGTTGGAAATTTTGGTCATGCATGAGAGAATAGTTATAATTTATTATCATTATTATTATTATTTACGAATGTTTACCCAGGATAGCCTCTTCAGTTCCGTTTTGGACTGTTATAAACGAGGGTCCTTCCTGTGGAGGAAACCTTGTGAATTATGGTGAGGTAATTTTCACCGCCAAAGGCCTCATGCCCGCGTCGGACTCGGGACCTCTGAGCTCTAAGCTCAGCGCTGTACCAGGCCACGGCCCCAAATAATTTACATAAGCATACAAGGCTCAAAAAGCTTTGAAAAAACGTGCCATGGATCACGTGTGAAATCATTTACTTCATCAAGAGATGCGTTGTCCTGTTTGTATTGCAAATAACATAAGAGGCAAGCAAATAACAATAAATAAACTATTTATTTTAATTTGATAAACCACTTATTAACCCCTCCTTTGATTTGATTATAATTCTAAAAATAAGATTTTATTTTATTTACGAAAACTTTTATGTGCTTAATATTTGCTGGCCCAAGGATGCCATTATTGACAAATATTGTATGATGAATTCAACTTACCTTTAAGTATTTAAACAATTTTTTTCTTATGAAAATTGAATTTTCCCATATTTGGGAACTCCACATGGGTATACACCACCTACGCCATACCTATATTTCTTTGATAGAATTTAAAAACCCTCTTTTGTTTATTTTATTTAAGAGCAATATGGATAAAAATGTGAAGAAAAAAGGGTGGTTCTCGGCTATTTAGTTATTTTTCAACTAATTCCTTTTGTTAATTATGACGTCCATCGCGAAAAGGACGTTTTGGTGGGCGGGGTGTACATTTTAGACCATCACATCATTTTTGCCCACCTCTTGGTCTACAGGATAACGTCCAAAGTTAAGTAATTTAGAAGCCTGGAAACTATAAACATCGGCCAAGATGCTCATTGTTGCCGGCTTCAAGGAATGAAGGATCCACATTGATAGCAGTCTGTAGAACTGAAGACTGAGCAACAAATTGCGGAAACTAAGAGACCACTCGTATGTTGCTCATTACCGACAGTTCTGTAGAACATGAAAAGTCTCGAGTCAATAATCATGATTTGGGAAGTAACACAGGCAGCATCCTCATTGATAACACATCTGGAGAACTGGTAAGGCCATCCTATGCAAATCATCGTGAATACTAAATAATGCAAAGCTCTGTGGATAACAGTTCTATAAAGCTTACAAACATTTCCATCGCGAATATTATGTAATAACAACATGCAGTCAATTCTGGATAAGAGTCCTGTAGAACTGAAGATGCTTTCTTGAATAATTAAGATCCTAATCCTATAGTAGCCATTTTACCTCACCCCTTACACTTCTTCAAGATGAACTTTAAATGCATACATACAGAGTTGTACACACCCGTACTTCTTTTTCCTTTTTTTGAATGATGTTGATCGGGGATATCTTTCGTTTTTTCGACACAGCTGTTGCTTTGTAATTGTTCGGTTTATGAAAAGTAGAAAAAATGGTCAATTGTTAGTAAACTTCACTGAAGGTTTGAATAATTCTTGATGAAAAAGATAAACTCCATATAGCTTAAGGACACAAGCGATTTTTCATGCAATGCATGGAAATAATACACATCCAGTAGAAAGGAAAATTTCATTCTGTTTTCGAACAATAAATCAATGTAGTAGCTGAAATGTAGAAAACGATTCCCTAATCGCAGAAACGCTGACTTACAATTAACCAGTTAGGAATTGTCTACTATGTCGTAGATACCTCCGTTTGTTAACGTTTCAATAAGAAATTGTGAAAAGCGAAAACTTTTTTAACGTTTCTTGATCGCAGCAGCGTTCACAAATAACCAGTTAGGAATTCTCCACTATGTCGTAGATACTACCGTTAGTTAACGTTCCAACAAGAAAGTTTGTTGGAAAGCTTAAGCTGAATAAAAGTTAGCTGTAATGACTTTTTGATATATTTATAATATGAAATGGCGAATTTGAATACCAATTAAATACCATGTTTTTCCGGGATTGAAAAATCAACAGCTTACTGATGGTTCAGTAGTAACGAAGTTTGTACTAGTAAGCTGTTGATTTTTCAAACAAACTACGTTACTACTGAACCATCAGTAAGCCCTCTTACTAACTACATCAAATTCTCAGACAAATGATGACTGATGACCAATGACAGACAGGAGGAAAGAAACACATAAAATTCACATACATACATATCAGTGAGACAGTTCTTGAAACAACTAGGATAATGTGTATATTTGCGGACAAAAATTTTGAGAAAATCACAGGATTTTCAGGGTTATAAAGGACACTTTCTCCATAACACTTTCCAGAATTTCCGTGACATGCAGAAACCGTTTTGGTCAAGCCACAGGTGCAGTTGCAAGAAAAAGCGTATTGTATGATATCGATGATTTTACAATCCACCTATATGGCATTTGGGAACTATTGATGTTTACAATCAATGTTTTGAGTTTGGACTGTGTTTCAGAAGTCTGGCTAAAAAGTGCTACAAAGTCCTCATTTGATTGTCCAGGGCCCAGTTGTTTATTAGATTTATCTCCTAAAATTACTGCATATCGGACCAATAGTCTAAGGCTCATTTAATAGTCAATTAGTCAAGTAAGTCAAGTCAAGTAAGCAGGGCCGTGGCGGGACATTTTTCCAGCGGGGGTGTAATTGTCAAAATTTGCCGACAAAATATTTCCGACAGTGGAAGCTATACATTTACGAGCATACCCGGCAAAGAAGCTGCTTGGTTTTGTGACGTAGGAGGACCCATCTGCTGGGTCCGACGCGCCAGAGAAAATTTTGTCGCATTTCCGACAACAAATTAGTGTTGATAAAACTCAAATTTCTAACACGAAATCTTTGTGTCTACGTGGACCCGTAAAAATTTGCCGACAAAGTACAGAGTATGTAGGATTTGCCGACAAAAATTTTTGAAAATTCAAACAAGCACTTCTTGCCAATCCATTCATATCACAAGCCCGATAAATCTTATCAGCAAAGTGGTCTTTAGACTGAGTTTTGTTTGTTTCCTTTTCTAACTAAATATTTACAACTTAATAACGAAACGACTGTTACTGGAGTAAAAATTCGTGTAAGAATAAGAGGTCTATCCTCGAGTTATGTGTTAACTATGTGGGTTGGCAAAAATAATTTTGAAACTATACTCTCTAATACTATATATAGCATGATTGAGAGTGTCAGACTCATGATAGCTTCAAATGGACAATAGCTGAATGCAAAAACACCGCAACAGACACAAATAACAGGACGAGACATAACATGATGTCAAAAAATAAGAAACAATTGATTACTCTCCCCCATGGTTTCCATACTCCTGATGAGAATCCATGTGAGATCTGATCGCGGTGCGTAAATCCTCTTTCGTTTGCTAAGCGTAAAACCATTTTTTTTATAAGCAATCAAAATTTCGGAAATAGGCTAGGACATGCTTATGAAAATAAGCTGCTCAAGCCCAAAAGATTCTTCCAGTATGTTTACACTTGGACCAATATTTTTGCTAAAAATGGTAAAAATTGCAAAAATATCGTACTTTATTACTTTGCAATGCTCAACAAAATGCTTGAGGTATGCTTAGTTTTTTACCAAACTTGAGCCTAGATATGCTTATAAACGTCATGCTTATAAAAAAACATGTATTGAGGCAGTCGGAGCAACTAAATTCAGCGATGATGACACATATCACTGAGACACTGGCAGATACCCTCAATTCGCTATCTCAGAACACGGCGGAGGATACGGGGACCGAATCGACCTTGTGAAAAACGTGGGTAGTGCAGTAAATTATCCTCCACCAGATAATACAAGTGGACAGTGCCCTGAAAGTCCAGATAATTCTGGTTCAGGCACGCCGTCATCAGAAAAGTCAGATTTGGAAGAGAACGACTTGCGCATAACACGGAAACAAAAGGAAAATAGCCGGGACATTGCAGAGTGACACAAACCAATTGCATAAGATAGGTAAGCGTAACAGCGTCAAATAATTCAACACATTATCACACTTGAATCTACTATATACGTAGATTTGTAAAAAAGCTTAAATCTACCAATGTGGTAGATTTACGTTCTTCTATTTCTACCT
>JAUBWS010089465.1:0-11696 GCA_032270445.1 Darlingtonia californica | reverse complement strand
TTGTAGTGGTTGTTGCTTCAGTAGTTGTGGTTGTTGCTTCAGTAGTAGTAGTTGTTGGTTCAGTAGTTGTGGTTGTCGCTTCAGTAGTCGTGGTTGTTGGTTCAGTTGTAGTGGTTGTTGGTTCAGTAGTAGTGGTTGTTGCTTCAGTAGTTGTGGTTGTTGCTTCAGTAGTAGTAGTTGTTGGCTCAGTAGTTGTGGTTGTCGCTTCAGTAGTCGTGGTTGTTGGTTCAAATGTAGTGGTTGTTGCTTCAGTAGTTGTTGTTGTTGCTTCAGTAATAGTAGTTGTTGGTTCACTAGTTGTGGTTGTCGCTTCAGTAGTCGTGGTTATTGCTTCAGTTGTTGTGGTAGTTGGTTCAGTTGTAGTGGTTGTTGCTTCAGTTGTTGTGGTTGTTGGTTCAGTAGTCGTGGTTATTGCTTCAGTTGCAGTGGTTATCGCTTCAGTAGTCGTGGTTGTTGCTTCAGCAGTCGTGGTTGTTGGTTCAGCTGTAGTGGTTGTCGCTTCAGTTGTTGTGGTTGTTGGTTCAATAGTAGTGGTTGTTGGCTCAGTGGTCGTGGTTGTTGCTTCATTAGTTGTGGTTGTTGCTTCAATAGTAGTGGTTGTTGGTTCATAGGTCGTGGTTGTTGTTTCAGCAGTCGTGGTTGTTGGTTCAGTTGTAGTGGTTGTCGCTTCAGTAGTCGTGGTTGTTGCTTCAGCAGTCGTGGTTGTTGCTTCAGTAGTCGTTGTTGATGCTTCAGTAGTTGTGGTTGTTGCTTCAGTAGTCGTTGTTGTTGGTTCAATTGTAGTTGTTGTCGCTTCAGTAGTCTTGGTTGTTGGTTCAGTAGTTGTTGTAGCATCAGTCGTGGCTGTAAAAGCAAATAAGCCTAGTGCTGAATGAAATCGATTCAGTGAGAGTTGTTTGGATTTAATTCTTTTTAAAAACCGTGAAAACTGGGAAACTTAATCAACACGAAATTCTATCCACGTAATTTATCTTAAGAAAAGTGAAGGTACTTACCAGATGCTAGAAACAGTACCACGCTCACGCAAAATATCCGCATCATTATTGATAGTAATCAGATTCTAGAAGACGAAAGTTAATTTAAAAAATTAATTTTGAGTCGTCAGAAAATAGAGTATTTATAAACAATATTTTCCATATTGCCTGAAATAATTCAGAAATCAATGTATTGATTCTTTAATCAAGGTATATGTGGAAGAAGAAATATTTATGGTCTTTGCAGTTTGTACCTTTGCAAATTTTGCTTCGGTAAGGAATTTTTTTAAGCTAAATTATGATCAATGAAAATAGATTATTGAACAGAACGGAACTTGAAAATCTTTGAAAGTCTTTGTTCAGAAAATTCAAATTTCTATTAACCGCAAAAATCCTTGCCAGCAAAATACAAAAACGATCAGGCTTTGTATTAAAAAACTTTCTTCCACTAAGAATTTCTTCCTCTAAAAAAAATCTTTCTTTGCTGAATGTCTTCCCTTACACCTATTGTTCAATTTCTCGTTGTTTGTTTTGATGAAACAAAATTTGTGACGGTCTACGGGAAAAAGGGACATAAAGCTATCCATAATTCACTTGTTTGCCTCTCAAAATCACGAAAAAATGTCTATGGAGGAGTGCATTTCTATTTAAGTGACACACAAATTGCGTGTCGCTTAAATAGGAATGACCTCCTCCACAGACGTTTTTTCATGATTTTGCAAGTAGGTGGAGTATGATCGCGTTAAAAATGACCATGCCCACTTTTCCCATGGAACCTCACATTTAGTAACTAACAAGCACACTTACCAAAAACAATCGGTATTTGACATACACTCGCTCCTGTCCAATCCCTTACTAATGAGAAAAAGTCTTATATACCTCTTAATATTTATGCTGTGGGAATTATTATGTTGAAAATTACCCCTAATTTATTGCAATTATAAAAATTCAAAAAAACCCTGGATACCTTATCGTTGGAAATTCTGTTGAGGAAAATGAAATTTTCTTAGCGACAACATTTTATACACTAAAAAGGTTTAACAGCATTTAATTTATCGTGCTACTTAAGTTTGCCAAATAAAAATACTAATTACTTGATATAAATAATTTTTAGCGCTGAGAAAACCTCACCAGGAAAAAAAAACTTCGTTACAATGAAACAAAATTTTTGCTAAATGATAACATTTTCACTGACGAAATTCAACAGAAAAAGTTTTCATCGATGAGTAATGTAGAGCAAAACTTCAAGTTTCAGATTACAAAATACACATGAATTTAGCTTTCGATATTTTAGTATCCGTTAAAAAATCTTGGTAACCTAAGGGTTGGAATTTGTTTAAAATGTTTCAAACGCTGTATGTTGATATTGGGCTTTTCCAGAAAAAAACTTTATACCCTATGTTGAGGATATTGGACTTCCAGGGGGTCTCACTGTCACAAATTGTGAACGTCCAGAGGATGATGCTTTGCTGAAAAGCGGATTTCCAAGGGATCTCATCTGTAAAAATTGACAAAAAGGGGTCTCAATGCGTTACTATTTTTGGACATCCAGGGGGTCATGATATTTTTCATGTAGGTCCATAGGGTGGACAATTTTTTTATGGAATAGCCCATTTTGTAAAAGAAAATATTTGAAAGTTCTATATTCACTGTGGTTTAAAGTTAAACCTCTTCAATAAAAGTTACGGTAGCCGAAAAAATAGCTCATGAACTAAAGAACTTAAACTAGCGTTTGACGAATGGAAAGTGTTTTTGAAATGATGGTGATAGTTTCTACAGGCACTTATCATAAAAAACTAATCACAATTTTAATTAGTAATTTTCAATATTGCAAACTTTTTAATTAGTTTAAAGATGATAAAAATAAAGATAAGTCATGAATAGCATAGAAAACACGTGATAGTAATTAATTTAAATTTTTCTTAAAATTGCATAACTATTCAGATTTTCACAAAGGAAAAGTAGAAAGGAAAAAAGCTAAATCGTTCATTTTTTATCTCTGGAAATTAAGATAAAATTTTGCATGCCCCCACAGGTTCAGATTTATCAGGATGTAATTTGAAAAAAAGTTCCTGTAAACTATTTATAACCTTCTTTTGATTTTATTTCAAGTGCCTGTATATAAAAGAGCTTTAAAATTTTTTGAGCGAAATATTAGCACGAAACGCAAGTGGAAATCCAGATTTAAGGAAGCCCCCGGGAATAAAACAAATGTAAAAGTACCCAAAAACTGCGCATATCGTGCAAACGAAATATATAAAGGAAGAAAGTGGAAAGAAAATTGACCACTTATGTGGGACAATTTTTTAAGATTTTGACAATCTTTGGAAATCACCATTTTCCTGACTCCCTGGCGCGTAGGGTATAGGGTTTTTGACTCTCCACCTGGGGGTCCAGGAACTCGTTCTTAAGGCACCCATGAGCCAAAATTGCAAAAGTAAAAACTGCAAAAATTTCTTCCGCAAACACATTCTTTCTTTTATAATGGTATTTTTGAATTTCAAAGAAGCACTCTCTCCAATCAATTTCTAGGAGTGGTACCTTAACGATAATTAAGCTCTAATTAAGAATCTTTCAAAATATCCTACGACTCTACCATCAGTGCCAACTACCGTATCGTTTTACGCATTGAAAATTATTGTGATTAGATTGTTAAAGTAATAGAGGCAATTAAATTTTACGCAAAAATACTAGTAGATTAATTTTAGCAATCTCGTTTTAATCAGCAAATTAAGTTGTGGCAGCCGACATTTAAATGACTAATATATTTGTCATTGAATTTGTAAATTTTATACTACATTGAGGGCAGAAACTTTCGCGTTTTTTTGACAATTTCCGCAAAAGTTTGCGCAAGTCTTTCAAAAGTACAAATCGGCAAAACGCCAAAGTTTTTTCAAGCCAAATTCTCCGAATCGCTTTTGCAAAAGTTTTCGAGTTTTTCCAGTGATTTTCAGAATTTTTGCCTTAAATTAGCTGTAATCTTTGAAAGTGTTTTCTGCAAATCTTTGTGCAAAAGTTGTCAAAAGGAGCGGGCAGCCCCCTGTCCAGAAGTAGAAATCTCAAAAGGTCCCAAAAATGTTGAAAATTTCAGCGCACAGCTGCAGTGGTTAAACGAAATAATAAAAGACCGATGATTGCAATATTACAATTGGGATTTTGTCGTCCAGACAGAGTTAGTCTAAAAACAAGTGAGACGTGCAACCTTGTCCCCAGGAACTTTTTCTCGCTTTTTAATATGTTTGATGGCGCTCCTTTTACAGTACTTTCCAAATATGAAAAATTCGTTAAGTGGCCCTGGCAACGAAGGACATGCTAACCAATAGTCTCGGGAAAGGGGGTGTTTTGGGAAATGGAATTCACCTTTTTGAGATTAATTTCATCAAATCAGGTATATGGTTTCCGCCAAAATATTAGTATGGCAAGTAACTTAGTTTCAATACTATACTATACACGACTATACAGGAGGCACAGAATTATGACTTAAAGGAAAAAACTGTTGTCAGAATCAGCCATACGTTTTCTTCTCGGAAACATTTAAAGCGTAGACTTCCGCGACCAAATCGCTTAGATAGCTAAAATTTATGGCTTTATCACAGTTTTGACAGATACTTTCTTGAATTTTGTTATATCCACAAAAGTTTCTTCCTGCTAATTATCCTAAATGCGTCTGGCCGCAAAATTATATTCTTTCGAGATTTTCCGTTCGAGCCGAATTGTAAAAATTTTTCCAGCAAAATTTTCTTTCTTTACAGTAATGGTACAATTGAAAACTTGTGATCAAGAGAAAGTTGCTTTGAAAAGTTGGCCTAATAATCTCTTGAAAAGTCTTGTTTTCAAATAAATTCACAGCTAGTTTTGATATGATATTGGTGTACAGATAACCGTTAAGGTTGTCAAGAGAAACAGACACCATAAACAGACGTATTTCCAATCTGATTGACAACCGGCACAAAAAAAATCTTTCTTGGCTTCATTTTCATTAGATGATTTACTATCGCAGCGTCTTAAAAACCATATCAGATAGGGGGTTTGTTTCCATTTATCATGCATTGTCTCGGCATAGATTATATATCACTACGCGGCGGTTGTGATGGTAACATAATACGTATCGGATACCTTTTTAAGAAGATCGATATTTTTCTAATGGAAACACTTCAAATAACGTCGTTTAATTTTTGATACGGCATCTCGTTTTCATGTTCTTTTTTCTTTAAAACAAACAAAATAAAGATGATAAGTTAATGGAACAGTGTATTCCGTTTTTACAAAGAAATGGTTCAATGGTGTTTCCACTTGTAAATAATATCATTTTTCCCATATGACAGCTCCAGCCCGGGTCACTGGGCTGAAAAACATTGTAATGCACATGTATTATTTCTAAAACAATAAAACAATGTAAACAAATATTCAAAACTTTATTGACTTTTTAAAAACAAAATTGAGAAAACCTCATGTGAACGCAAAATAATTTCAGCCCTGCTAACCGAGCCAGCCCGGTTAAGCGGGCTCATATGAACAGCCCCTAATGGAAACGAAGTCTTTGTTCAAAGTTATACAAAAATCTCCAAAAACAACGCAAACGGGAAAATGATATACAAGAGATTTTCAACTTTGTGTCTGACCTGATTGTTTTCAAAGATATTTTTGATAAATGTTGCTTGTAAAACCAAAGGAAGGCTATAACCACCTGGTGTCATAGGGTCTGCTATATTTACCTGGAACAGTTCTTAGCATAGTTCAATGTAGACTCGCTAGCCAGTCTCAATTCCGAAAGAGCCGAGAAAACGGGGATTATAATCCGAAACGGGTAAATTGGATATAAGCGCCGTACGGACACTCTCCGTCTTGCGCTTTTTTAACTACACTAGTTAACTAGTCTAAGTTCAATGATTCTATTAATTTATTACAAATTGATGTAGATGAGAAAGCTGTCATGATCCGATCTTCAATTAGCCTGTACCTGATTCTACATACTGTACCGCGGGAAATCAAATTTTCCGTGCCGGTGCGGCGGTCTGGTACAGGCTAATCTTCAATGCACTGAGAAAATTTGCAAAAACTCTCAGCGAGGGTGCTGTTTTTTTCTAATGGGGAAAATCTGCAGGCTTTTTCGGACTAGGAAGGGTTATTACCGGGGAATTGACAGACAAGACGGATGTAAAATTAATTTTATAGCGACAATCACTTTGCATACAAGAGTCATCTGTTGGTAAGGTGCGTTTTCAAATTTCGAAATTTCCAGTCAACGGTGGAGTTATTAGCCGTATTTATACCGAGAAAACTAATCGTCTGAGACGAAAAGTTCGTCTTGAAGATTAGTTCGTCTAACAAAAGAAATGTCTTTTTTCGTCGTATTTATACTGTCGCATAAATTGATGACTAGGACGATTTATTCGTCTCAGATGATACATTACTCAACATGACTGTACAATTTTTATGGCAAAGCGACGGCCTTGGCTAAGTAAATCTCAATCGATAACATATGCGGCCAAGTCCGCGACGAAAAATCTGATAAAGAATTCCAAGGGATATGGCTTTACAAAAAGACTCCTCTATAGTGCTTTTAAAAAGCCTGTAGGTGCGCGGGCGAAATATGGTTGCCGCGCAGGAACGGTGAAATTACGGAGGGAAGAAAAAAGAAACGTGTTCCTCCTTTCCGAGTTATTTCTAACATAGAGTTAGTTATCACCTTAGGCTAGACAATAGTCTATTTTACCAATTGAGCCACCGATTCATGGCAAACCAATGCTTTTTTTAACCTAAACTTTATTCTGATTTCATACTGAAAAAGATTATACATCTGAACCTTCATTATTTTTTTTTGAAATGAATTTCTTGACATATTTTAGAATTTTTAAAAGAAACCTGTTAGACAAATCTACGAATATCAGAGGTTTCCTTCTGGGCACATGAAATATAAAAGTAGCCATGTCGTTTCACGAATCATGAAGTAAAGGGTTAACTCAGTTACAAACGTGAAGTAGTGAAGTTTCTTTTTTTTAACGCTGCACTAGCAACTATCAAATTTCTGTATTTGTATTATCTTCATTGATGGTTACCCCTAGCAAGTCTTGAACAGCCACTTGAAAACGCTAGGAGTTATGTCTAATATTTACCTAACTTCACCATTTGATGGTGTGCTAAAAGCCATCAAATAATATTATTTGTTGAAATTTAATTCTCCTGCAGATGCATTTAATCATAAATGCTATCATCTCAGCGCGATCTTACGTCACGCGTAAGTCAAATAAGCAAGAATAGACTGAGCACTAGACTGTGCTGCAGTCCAGTTAGTGGCCGTTAACGAGCGGGCAAAAATATTTTGTCGCGCGGAAACGGGAATTTTATACAAGACAGGAAAAAGCCGCCAACGGCTGTGACTTTACACAAAATTAACAAATAGAATGACAACTATCTGTTCTTTTTATTCAAGGAAGCCAAAAATTTCTAGCAGGCATCAAACCGTCTCAGAACACGTCATATTATCCAGGAAACTAGAATTTTAGATCGAATACATGAAAATGCAGGAGCCCAAAACACAAGGTATCTGTTCTTTTTTTTCCAGGAAAGCCAAAAACTCCTAGCGGCCATCAAATGGTCTCAGAACACATCCATATTTTCCAGGAAGCCGAAATTTTCAGCCGAACACATCAAATTTTCCAGCAAGGTAGTTTTCGAAATATTCTCCAAACACATGTAAATTTCTAGGAAAAACATGCCTTCCGAGCAGATATTTTGCAAAAATGTCTCGCTGGCTGCTTTCGAATAAGTGTTTTTGCACATAGAGAAAGGTCCTATGCATTATTCGAGTTGTCTATAGAAACGCTTGTTACAAGTGTTTGATTAAGCAAGCAAAATATTGTCTCGATTTATGTCGTTCTTCCAAACACTTATAACAAGTGTTTCTATAGAAAACTCGAATAATGCGGAATAGGACCTTTCTCATACTCTTTTGAATCCGTCGTGAAACCATATTGATGTATAATTGATTTTATGTCAGCGTTGACATTACATTTCAAGTAATTTATATTCGTATCTCCCAATAGTATCACTTCCTTTGATTCTTAACAATAAGACAATAATGACTGTTCAAAGAGTTCATTAATGTTTTTGGACAAGTATTTTGAAGTATTCGAAGATCTACAGTGTGTCCGGCAAAAAGAGGCCCAAGATTTAAATGTCTATAACTTTTGATCTACACCAACTAGTTTTATATCATCTGATAGAGTTTCAAATTTTTTATAAAATGGCATTTCTAGTTTAAGAAATATTTGAAATTTCACCATGAAACTTTAGCATTGACATGATAGCGATCAATAAAACGTATATTTCAATAAAGCCAGTTATGAATTAATTGCTGTTTAAAGCAACAAGTTTGATTTTATACTGTGAATTCTTAATCTTTACGGAAAATTCTACTGGAAATTGGAAATAAAATTCTATTTTTTAATTTTTACATGCATTGCATAACCAAGTGCTTTAATTTTTTTAAGGGCAAGCAAAATCAAAAATTGAATATTTAAATATTTATTATTTGATAGTTTTCATAACTTATGCTTTCAAAAAATACAAATACTTTTAGTAATATTGATGTCCATCAAACGCATTTTTATCAAAATAGTTGCAGTAACCATGAATATTTTCAAAAAGAAGAATTTTTACGTAAACAATTCAATTTTTCCTGAATTTCTTTTGCGTGTCTTTTATTCAAAATTCGTGCTTCCTTATAAGGAAGTTATAGCTCCGTATAAAGAGAAATCAATAACAACTTTTAAACAAAATATCTCATAAACGAGAAAGATACTTGAAGCTGTTAAAGTAACGGTGTAAAAAATTTCAAACTCATACTGTATCAACATAAATATCAAAAAATTATTTCATCGCCAGTATCCCTTTAAAGTTTGGAAAATAAAAGTTCTTTTTTATGCTGGATCTCAAGCTTTCAAGATCAGCAAGAAATATATCGAGAACCAATAATTATCTTAAAGATAGTTGTATATGGAATGGAAACATATAGTTTGAAATTAATCGTACATAAACAATAAGCCTTTATCACGGAAAAGGTTTACTGCAAAAGTGAATCTATCGAGCTACATTCAACATTTCAAATTCATCATTTTTTAGGGTCAATTGATGGAGGTATTTTAACTGTTGTGTTGCTTGCCATTTTAATTACATCTCATAATGTTATTCATAGCAATTACAGAATTACTGTTGATGAATTGTTTAAAAACGTCTGATTCCCAGTTGAATCTCCATAATATTAAATTAAATGTTATGACAAATGACATTTCTTGATTGCTTGCGAAAACTGAAAAATTACACTCAAAGTGCTGTACATTATTTAACAATATTTTTTATTGAAGCAAACTAGCTCGTTTATTGAATGAAAAAGGAAAATTCATTAAGAAAAAGAAAAGAGTAGTTGCTCTCAGATTTCGAGACTTAACTGAAAGAAACAGAAAAAATATATTCAAAGAGCGATAAACGTTTGTGTTTGATATGCTATGTGAGATGACAAGGTAGTGTACGATTTCCATTTTGTGTATCCTCGTGTGGGTTTTCTATCTAAGAATCTGTTTTTTTTCGAATTGGAACCACATTCATTTGAAATTATGCCAGCGAGATGAAAGTCTGCAATATCAGTTCGAGAAGGGCCATGTATTATTCCTGGAAATTTGGTACTGTTCCGGGAACGGTCAGAGAAACATCTTCCGGATTTTTAAAATCAGCTTCAATTATTATTTTTTGATCCTTTTTTGTGATTATATAACCAAATAAAGAAGAAACTATGTAAACAAAGCTATCATCACGTCGTTTAATTCAAAGATGTCAGAGGTACGGAGTACGAATCTATTATAGAAAGGTGTTTTAGCCAGTTTAGAAATAAAATTTCGGGCACCTCAGGGCTAACCATTGTGGCCCTTCGGGTGCCACTAAACTCAGCGTATTTTCCCGATTAGGACAGTATGGTACCTGTTGTTCTACACGTATTGTTTTTATAACTTAATTACTTACTTTGGACGATCTCCCGATCAAGCAACTTTAACGATGTCTCCCCCATAGTTTTTTGTCCTCCATCGCAGTCTTGATATCTTTCATGTCGTACAATTCTGTGTCTGATTTAAGACAGTCAATAAATGGCAGCCTTTGTCTTCCTCTTGAATTTCGCCCTTGAGTAGGTTCCCAGAGGACCAGCTGGTTGGCAATTTCTTCTGAGTGTCGAACACAGTGTCTCCTGATAGTCTAAGTCGATGTTCTGCAATTTTTGAACTCACTGATGGCAAAATTCCGTAAAGTTTGCGATTTGTCAAAACCATTCTCAACATTCTTGTGTATGTGCCGTCGATCCTCTCAGTAAGTTGTTTCGTTAGAGTCCAGGTACTGGCATTGTATAGCAAAACAGATTATACAGTTGAAAGCTATATACCCATATCTTTAAATCATTTTTAATCATCGACTTCTAGATTAGTGAGCCTGTGGGATACGGACCAAGCTCGAGCAAATCTGATATTTATGACATTTTCAGAAATATTTGAAATTTCAACTTCCTTGATGTCAACATTGGTTATCGATTTGACTTGGTGTGTGTGTTCTTGATTGAAAGCTATCAGTTCAGTTTTCTTCCCATTTACGTTCAGTCTGACTTTAATTGCTTCCAGCAACAACAACATTCTTCAAAACAGGGGCGGATAGAGACTATGTGAAAGTTGTGATTTCACACAGTTAAGTAGTCTAAAATTACCAAAATCGGGAAAATGTTATAGACATTTCGGGAAGAATCGGGGAAATTTAATCAGAAAATCGGAAAAGTTCGGGATTTTCACATGGTGGTTTGAAGATTCTGTATCCGCCCCTGCAAAAGGTCTTGTGCCTGCCAAATATTATTTGCCAATAGGGCTATGTCATCAGAGAAACAAAGAGCCGTGAGGTTGGTCGATTTTATTCGTCTACTTCTTCTTGGTTTTAAACTATTTTTTTTATAAGAAACTAGTGAATGGCCGTAGTACTGAAAGTTACTTAAAATCTAAAATTTACATTGGGTAACATAATTGGAATGGCCTTCAAACGAAAGGCAATCACCAAAACACCTTTTAAAACCTGGCAGTATTTTGTTTACACAGAGAGTCAGCTAATGGTAAGAATAGAAAACAAAATACAAATCAAAAAGTGCTTTTATTTTATATGTGTGGTTCAGTTGAGGCTCACGATGATTTATAAAAGCTTGGGAAAAAAGTTTTACTATTCATATAATAGTAATTAGTTTAGGCTTACCGAAAGTGCACACAAATTTGATAGACATCCACCATTTAGACTTATGGACAAAGGAAATCGAGCGCGGATCTACAGGTACTGCAAAATGACAGGAGGAGTGTAAAAGATCGTTAAACAGTCATTATCTATTGTCATCATGTAATAGATAATGACTTTTAAAGTACCTTTCGCTCTTCTTCTATAATTTTGCAGTACCGCTAGATCCGCGCCTGGAAATGGTATCATTGTTGTAGATATTTGTGATTATTTTTTGTCCCTTAATAATTTGCTCGCTGATAAAAGTAAAGTCAAAAAAACTCGCGGAAGATCCAACACACACCTCCCTTTTTTAAATCCTTATATCCAAGTAATATTCACCATGTAAATATAAAGTTATATCTTATAAGAAAGTTACAATTTTCATTAGCATATATTCTTATCATTATTAACATCAAGCTTAACTTAAAT
>JAUBWS010089454.1:0-11696 GCA_032270445.1 Darlingtonia californica | reverse complement strand
GCCCGAAATTATCCGAGAATCCGAGAAAAATAAATCCATTCTACAAAATTCCAGCGAATGGCTGCATAGAAAATAGCCTCAACTCGTCGCATCTTTGCAATTTTCACTCAGCATTAAGCTGATCCACTTACATTTTCAATTATATATTCAATAAATGTTTTTAAGAAATAAGAAATATGAAGCTTCTGGCTTTTATGCTTATTATATTCAATAAACCTCATAAACACTGATTGTCTATTACAAATTTCAGAAAATTTTCATCACTTTGAGCAAACCCCATAGAAGTAGGATTGTTTGTAAACAACTTGTCCTTCGTCGTTATATAAATTGCTCACGTCTGCTTTCGAACAAGCTTCTTGTAATTCTTTGAATAGTACATTGTAGTCCTCAACGTGTGCAGAAGCAGCAAACCAAGACATATAGTAGTCCAACGAGGGCAAAATTATGCTTACTTCTTCTTCTTCAATAGAAACTTTTTTAAAACCACTTTGCAATGCCAACTCTTTCAGTTCCTCTTGCGAAGAAGGATAATAATGAGCGAAAAGTTGATTGAGAACTTCTTTTTTAATTTGTCGAAGCACTGGTATAGCATTTAATGTACCTCCTTTCAGCGTATTAAAAATGAAACTACCGTTGGACTTCATACTCTGATATATCCCTTCAAAAGTCGGTAATTTATCTTCGGTTGGAATCCAGTGTAAAACAGTTGAAGAAACACACAGGTCAAAGTCATTTCCAAACTTTGTCGCGTCCTTGCCAAAGCCTTCATGAAATTCTAGATTTAGTGCCGGGTAGGTTTCTTGAGCTTTTTGTATACGTTCTTTGATGGGATCTGTTGCTATAACTTTTCCATTTTCTCCAACCATTTGAGAAAGTTTGAAGCTGTTGTTCCCTGTACCACAACCGATATCAATGATTTTCACACCATTCTGAATATTGAACTTTTGCATTAAAACATCGAATGTTTTTTCTTGAATACGTGAGCTCATATTCAAATAATTTGCCACTCCTTTCTCATCTTGATTGGTACACATTTCTTCAATTTTAGTTAATACACCTAAGAATATGATTAAGTATGCTATTTTGAGATGGGGCTCAATTTTGTTGATTTTGAATGAATATATGATTATCAACCCAGGATATTATTCAATTCTTAATGTTATCGATAGGGTCTATCCAGACGTCCAGGAAGCTCAGAAGACAATACACAAATTTAACTACCGATAGCCTATCGAAAAGGGGGACTAATTCTGGATTCTGGTTTACTAATCCAGTACCATAATCATACTCAGGTGAGTTAAGGCATGTCCATTAATATATAGCTTAATGAAAGTTAATACTTTAACGATACTTGTCCAACCTGTGCCCTGATGAGAAATTATGCCTACCATAAGAAATAAGCAAAAATCTGGGTTGTAACATCACTCTTGATGACGTCATAAATATAGTATGAGAGTCATAGACTCCGCTCAGTTACGAGCATCTAAAATTCAATTGAGGAAAAACATTGAATTTAGAATATTGTTCTAATACATTTTAAATGTAAATAGCTACTTAACTAGTACATTCAAAAGATACAGTTTTACCCAAAGATGTATTTTATCAGAGACCCAATATAAGCTCGCATTATTTACCTTGGCCAAGCTCTGTGATCTGTGGTACACTGATTTTCTTTTGAAGCCCTCTAAATCTTAAGAGTATCAAAAACCAAAACCCCTATCTCAATCTTCGTTGCTTATAGACATTCTGCTTATGAAAAAATAACAAATTACAATTAAAGTTTATTATACGTTTGGCTACTATTGGAAAAGTTCATAGATCACCGATCAGAGTCAATGGTGGATCTATAAGTCACCTTTAAAAGTAACTTTTCATAAACAAATTTAATTAAAGCCACGATAAAAAGATATAATTTTCTATAAAGACTAGCTGCAGCTTATAATAGAAGTTTTACATATACAAATTTCGAATATTTCTTACGAAAAACTTTTCTAGCTTTTAAAGAGCCTACTATACAAGTCTGTCCAAAGTCCAAAGTGTTGTTTAACATGAACATTACAAAACCTACACCTTACTTAAAAGGCCTTCTCCATCTCAGAGATCGTTTTTATGATAGCAAGTGACAGCAAAGGATTAAAAAAAGCCACACAGGCCGAGATCGAAGTGGTTTCATGATAATAAATATTGATTATTGGTATGCTGCTCGTCTTATAAATTAATTGCTTGGTATTTTAAGTATGTTAAACAATTATGTGACGACGACAATTATATTTTTCATGGCATAATAATCCCTGGTTAGGAACATATAGGAGCACAGTGACCCATGCATCAAGGAGCGGTCCCTAGTCAAGTAATAATCTCCAAAGATTCATCACAAAAATGTTGAAAATTCCCGGCACAGTTAACTTAAATATGTGATCTGAAGTTGTACTTTTGCGGAATCAAAGATTTTAACCCTACCAAACCTGGAATTTTGGACTTCGCAGGCCCTGAGTGGAAGAGTGATAACTTTGTCCACCCATTTATTTCAAAATCAATAAATGTTAGAAAATTGAAACTTAACTTAACTTAAAGTTAGCCTTGGATTACTTCATAGTCCGTTTAAGAAAAAGTCTTTAGCGCACGAGCAAAAATAGGTCTGCCGCGCGGGAACGGGAATTTTACGGAAGGAATATTTCTCTAAACATTTGTATCATGAGTCGCGAGTATAGGGTATGTTACTGCACGAACCTAGTCATCCATAAAAAAGCGCAAGCCAAAATGAAAACAGAATCTTATGAATTTCGGTGAAAAAAGCTAACGTCAGCAAAATCTAAGTCTAGAATTTTGATTGTAATATTTTGGTGAGCAATATCTCAAGATTTGATAAGATGTTTCAAGTTTCCGAATACTCATTTTTTGCGAAGTTACGCCATTAGTAGTTTTTCTAACATTTTTGTGGAAACTATTTGTTATTTGACGTAGAAACTATTAGTTATTTGACGAAATTGATAGAAAATCATGAAATTTGCAAAAACTGACCCCTTCACCAAAATTGATTCTACTTCTGTTTATAAATTCAAAGAACAACAGTTAAAATATTTACCGCCAAGATGAGATGGAATTTCCACCAAAAAGGCGATATTTTCATTCAGTTGAATTTTCCATCTTTGTATCTCTGCATGCTCGCGTGACAACCTTGTCGGAATATTCCCATTCTGATGGAAGAAAATTCGAATTCGAAATTTCATCTTTTGCTCGCGGAATTTTCTGAGCAGTTTTCAATGAGCCAATTAAATTAAAGGAAAATCAAGAGTGGTTACCTGCTTGTTGTTTTCAAAAAAAATAATGACCCAATAAAATTACGATAGTAATTATCAATCGTCAACAATGCAAATTACACACTTTCTCCTCACTAATCGTGATTAATTATTAATTGTACTTTAAAGCATGCGATTTCTAGTAATGATACTGAAAATTTATGGGCTCGACGTTTTTTCTGTTTGTAACAAACACTTTCCGGTAATTAAGAAAAGAGAAAAATAATCCATTGCATAAATTTTCGAACTGAAATTTTTCAAAGCGGGAACTTCCACAAGGAGGGATAAAATGCCCAAAAATTGTCACACGAGCATATGCGCGGAAAATATAAAGTTTGCGAAAATTGTCCAGAAGCGGAAAATTCCACTGGCTATAGAAAATGTTCTTAAATCAATGCATGTTTGCAATTTTCCTTGGCATTTTCATGATGCATATATAAAATATCATGAAACGATTGAATTTTTTTAAGTTAATATATTTGGGAATATGAATGATTACGTTAATCGTTTTAATTTTGAGATGGGATTCAATCTTGCTGATTTCGGATGAATGGTGATCATTTCCCCACAATAGTTTCTTCAGTTCTTCATGCACTCAATCTTATCAATGTGGATCATGCCTTCCCTGGAAACCTCAGGGCACAGCTTCATCGACGAAAGCTAGCTATCAGCTCCTTACCCTGTTGCGCCTCCTCCCACCCCCTTGAAAACTTTTTGTTCCATTCTGCTCCCTAGCAATTTTTGCTCACTGCATCGCTAGAACACCGTAACCTTAGATGGACTACACGTATTTTTTTTATAAGCAACTCAGCTGTTAGCCCCCTAAAAAGTTGCTTGAAAATAGCCTTAAAATCCATAGGAAAGTTTCTAAATACGGTTGCTTGCATAAGTTTTCATATTTTCGAGCATTTACCAAACACTTCCATTTTAAATAAGGAACACTGAACGTTAATGAAACAAGTTTGTATCTTCTTTTAAACCATAAAATACTGTGATGATAAATATAAGCTACTTTAGTCAAATTTAATGTTGCTTAAATAAAAGCTTGCTCCTAGAAAAGTTGCTTGATTTTTTTCAAAAATATGCTTAGGATTGCTTATAAACTGGTTGCTTATAAAATAAAATACGCGTGTTTATTGACGTTAACCTGCAGTATTGGACGATGTTTCAGACCTTTTAAGGAGTGATTTTTCAATTTTTCTTTAAATAATTTGACAAAATTGAAAGCTTTTTTCCGAATTCCTTTTAATTATACCCCTTAAATAAACTCATTATTCCGTTTATTATTGGGATTCGGAAGGGTGAAAATCCATAAATATTTTACCCTTCGGCGTGCAACGTAACATTATGATTCAAAGTTTAGTATCCTTCCCCCATCTTGGTAAAGCTTCTGTCTCCCCCTAGACATTTTTGAGCGGAAAAAGCGCCTCCTCAGTAAGAGTACTCCAGCTTCGTGACCTCACGAAAGCCACAATAAACGAGCTTAATAGAAGTTTTACATTTATTAATTTAGAATATTCCGCCCAAAAACACTCAGCCCCCCCAAATAATTTTTTTCAATTATGGTCCTTTGAAATTAGCAATAATTAAAAACAATGATCTTGTCTCGCTTATGATTTCCAGCCCCCGCAAAGAAAAATTTGTTCCGCGGCCCCTGTACATGATGAAACCTAAACCTAATCTCAAAAGCGCTCTCCATCTCGAAGATCGTTTTTATGAAAGCAAGTAACGACGAAAATAGCTACACAGACCGAGAGCAAATTTACAATTGCAAACATTGTGATAAATATTGACTTTTTGCCTCTTCTTAAACAAATGAATTGCTTGGCATTTGAAGAATGTTAACTTAAGTGTTACATGATAGTATGTTTTTAAGCTGTCAAACACTTGCACTGTAAGGGTCTGGCTTTCGATTGTGAAATTTGGGCCACACATATACCGTCGTTTTGATGACAAGAGCCTCCCCAAATCTCCTCACGTCTGGCGGGAAGGAGTGACAGCTTAAAGGCTCACCTCCACTTGAGCGGGCGCGCGAAACGACCAGTCGATCTATTGTTCTTTTCGTGTTTTTTTCGCTGCGACCAGTTTTGAGCGCTTTGAAAGTAGAATCCATTTCTACTTTCAAGCGAACAGTTTTTGGTCGCCGGCGATCAAACAATGGAAATATGAAAGATAATTAGCTGAAGTATTGTTCTGAACAATAAAATTTTCAACCAATCTTTATTAAGCTTTGAAATAATGAAACGACCAAAATAAACAGATCGCGCGCCCGCTTAAGTGGAAGTGGAGCTTAATCAATTTATGTTTCTCAAAATTTACAAATGTTAGAAACTTAAAATTGACAGAACGTTTCAGTGTATTTTAATAAATGCACGCTGACAACGTGACATCTTTAAGAAATTTCGCTTTTTTGCTTTGAAGTTTGTGAGAAAAGTGCAAAATCAGCAAAATTATGTGACTTTTTGAAATTTCAAAGTCAAATAACTCATATTAAGTCGGTTGGTTGCGGTCCCTCGTTTTACGGGGTAGTAGTAAATATATCGTTTTACGAAGAGTTAACCCTATTATACCGCTATTATATTATTTTTTTGCCTGGGGCCGAATTTGTTTTCAATAACTCAAAAAATAGTAATGTTATGTCTTTGAAGTTTTGCAACAATCAACAAAAAAACTTATTAAAGTTATTAAGCGCATGTTCCAAAAATTTGAAGTAATTATCTCCAATTAAGTCATTAATTATGCGCAATTATGTAACAGAAGGTGTCAATTTACAATCAAAACAGAATTGAAAAATTTCAATCTGTTTTGGAGATGTAGCTCTGTTGTAAAAAAGAAAGGTATTTATTTTAAGAAAATTGACATCTGTGATGACGTCATCAGGTAACCATAGCAACCATTGTTTATTCATCATAATTTTTTCAATTGTCTTATTGAGGGCTACCTCCATACTGAATTTCAAGTTTCTAACATAAGCCAATCTGGAGTCATGGCCGCGGGCAAAAAAATCTTTTTGAATTTGACGCAAATATTTCTAGAAAAATCATTCATTCAAATACTTCTACAAGCTTTTTTTAGGAAAGGTTTCGTTTAGGACCATGTGCGACTATGTCTAATTAGTCAGCGATGATAGTTTGCTAATTCTTAAAATCATTGTTCAATCATGTTTTTTTCATATTTTACCACGGTCAGTTATGTACAGGCTCTATTCCACTTAGCTTCTTTCGCAATTTAGGCTGTAAGCGTAGATAAACCAACTAATAATTATTTTCAATCAAGTAAGTATCTTGTTATCTTTGCACATTATTATATCCAGTTCACAGAATATCAGTAAATACCTTTAGCCAGCTAAAGTTTTGAATGGCAGTCATATGGCAGTGATGCTGCTGACAACTTATGGAATTTTCTATTTTAGCTTTAAAACTAAGTGGTGTTTAGCTATCATCCTTCTTCCCAGGTAAGACAGCTAGTTTAATCTTGATCAATACAACCTGTTGGTTCAGTGTTGTGATAGGAGTTTGCAAGTAACGCAAGTTATGTCCGGTTTTTTCTCCATGTATGAATAATTCAGTCGTTATACCAAACAGCACTAAAATTTGTCCAGGACAACAGCGGATACATCCGACGTTATATCAAAATGAATCATTACACCGGACACCACTCCACTCAGGGCATTAAATTTTTGTCTTGCGAAGTGCAGTGTGAAAAAATGTCGGGAGAACCTGTCTGGTGTTCTCAGGAGTTGTCCGGTCTAATTTTGGCAAAAGTCGAGTGTAAAGTGAAAAATTATGCTTTTATTACTCTACATTCCTTTTACAAAGATTTTGTTACTTTTACGTTCTTTTCAAAAAGTTTTAAATTTTTGACGCCTAATCAAAAGCATCAAAAATGTTAAAATTTATGAATAAATGATATTAAATAGACATATCCTCTGCCTTCGCAGAATCCGTTGTTCTGTTCTGAAATGCAGACTAGAAGTTTTTAAAAATATTGGCCTTAGAATAATTTAAATCTTTTCTTGTACACTCTGAAAAGCGCATTATCAGACTCCCTTTTTTAAAGAGCAACATTTACTTCATTTGAGTCGCTGACTTGCTGCCATCGGAAATTGGGGTGAAATTGGGAAAGGTGATGCATGCGTTGGATCCATCATTTGAAATCAGATCTTTTAAAACACCTTTGTACCCAAAGGATTAATTAAGTAGGGATGGCGAAAATATGCCCCCATTATTGTTAAACTTTAAACTCTCTTATATTCGTGTATTGCTTGCTTTGATTTTTGTAGTAGAGGTTTCGAATACTTTGTAGTTTATTCTTTAGTTTTATTTCTATAAATCACCGATTTTAAGCAAAATACTTCAATTTTATCTTTTCAAAAATAGAGTAAACTCAACTTCGTCTTCAGGGCTTTTTCGATGAGAAGAAACTTCTGCGATCCTATCCAAATAACAAAAAGTCGTAAAAATCTCTGAGAACAAGGAGGAACGTGCCTAATCGCATGGATCTGAAATTTTTGGAAAACTATAAATTCCTGGTGGGTCGTCTTTTCCGGACCTAAGGATTTGTGATTTCTTAGCTATCCTTAGTTTCCTTTTTACAATAGATATGGAAATTATAAGAAAACCATAAAAACAGGTTTGTATAATGTTACTATCTTATTGATATTTTATAGCAACGCATTGAGTAAAATGAAACTCACAAATTGTTTTCCGTTAAATGAGAAATAATTAACGGACGTTACTTTGATTGCAAGTTCTTCTTCTAATCCATAGATTCCTAATATATGACAACACAAGAAGATTTTATTGTAAATGTTTATTTGGTGATGTTTGCAAGGCTTTTCTTAATTGATTTGTTTTTAAAGTATTTGTTAGTGAGGTTTTAGGGGGATTTTCTGGGTCATTTCAAAGTGATAAATTTTAAAGATGCGTCTCGTTCTTTATGAGCCCTCTTCTGTTTAAACAGCAATAGATTTCTCTAAAAACCAAGGATATCATGAATTACAGGATAGAAAAAAATGGAAATTCTCTGAACAATACACCAATAGTATGCAAGTGTTTAATTAAAACCTATAAAATCACAAAATTATATGCCGATAAACCTGCAACAGAGTAGAAGAGCAACGAAAAAGAATTTTACCAGAGGATTAAAAGAAGAAAATGAACAATTCTACATCAGCATCAGTTCTAGGTGATGGAAAGAGCAGCTCAACTGAATTCTGGTGCATGCCTACGCGTGACAAGATCCTAGATGCCCCTGTGTACGTTCGAAAATATCTGTCAACCATCTTCATCATTCTTGCAGTCACCTCCGTTATCATCAACACTATTGTTGTTTCAATAATCATCAAAACAAACCAGTGGAAGAATCAATCCACATTCCTTATTCTGTTAACATCTCTTGGTGACATATTCGCATCATTTGCTAACAATGGAGGTATGGTCATTTATCTAACATGTATCAAAACATTAAACTGTAAAACTAAATTTGCAATGTATATCTTGTCTTCTTTTGCAAGCTATCTTGTTACATTATTCATCGTATTGATTGGTGTCGACAGATACATCAGAATTCGATACCTTGAGCAATATGCCGAAATTTTCACGCAGAAGCGCTTTTCACTAGCATTGTGTACCACTTTCAGTGTGTTGTTTATTCAAATATTCCTGAGTTGGGCTGGATACAATTTTTATGGCCCTGGATATGGTTCATGGTTCACAGTGCCTATCAACGTATTGCTAACAATAATTTCAACTATCCTTTACATCTTATCTTACCTCAAGCTCAGAAATTACGCAAAAGTCCAACAAGAAGTGTCTACTGAAATACAAAAGGTCATCAAAGTAGCCTCAATTTATATGTTTATCTGTGCAGTAAGCTTCAGCTTTGCGATACTATACCAAATATTGGTTATCTTGATGATAAAAAATTTTAACAATGCTGACTTGGGTGTCATGACTATCCCCGTTTATGCTATTCCCAGTATTGCAGGAATCACTAATTCGATCACTTTCATTTTGAAAAACCGATGTTGTAGAGAGTTGATCATTTTCTACTATCGCAATCTCGTCCGACATTTCAGCAGCAGCAACAACAACAACCACAGTAACAGAACTGCTCCTTCCCAAAATCTATGATCATTCAAGTAATTGAAAAGGTCAACGAGGTTTGGGGAAACGTTAGCTATAGAAAGATGGATCTATTACCTTTTCATTTTCACTGGAGTGGAGCATCAATCCTACCATCAGCTCCCAAAAACTTTACCGGCATAATAAGATCACTTTCTTTGCTACTCATCTTTTGCTGATGGGACGTTGATCGGAGTTGCATTTGCAGCACTTCGATCCGCATATATTGGCAGTCGAACGAGCGAATAAACAAATAGACCGAACAGTGATTCAACTAAATAACAATTTATTAGCAATATAGAACTTGTGCTGATGTATCTTAAAAAAGTCTACCCAGTAGATTAGTTTCGAGCTTTTTTACTCTACAGTGGGTCTGCAGACATTGTTCTGAATCGAGTAACTTCGAAAAGTGGTTACTATAAACACTAACAATGAATGTTAGTTGTTTAATAATAGCTAAGGCTTATAAGGTGATTGTTTTGCTTCTGCACACGTCAGTAGTATCCAACGAGCCCAAAATACAAAATATCTGTTATTTTTTTCCGGGAAGGTCACTTGGAAAAGGAATTTAGCCAAAGCTAAATGGTCTCAGAAAACCTCAAAAAATCTCGGAAACTATAACATTTTTCTCCAAAAAAGTAAAAATCCAGGAGCCCAGAGCATAAAATATCTGTTCATTTTTTCCAAGGAAGTCAAAAAAATTTAGCAGGCATCAAAATGCTCTCAGAACACATCCATATTTTCCAGGAAGCCGAAATTTTCGGCCGAACACATAAAATTTTCCAGCAAAGTAGTTTTCGAAATATTCTCCGAACACATGCAAATTTCTAGGAAAAACATGCCTTCCGAACAGATATTTTGCAAATATGCCTCGTTGGCTGCTTTCGACACGTGCACTATCATTCTCTAGTTTACTCAGTTTCAAGCTAGTACAGGTAAATCCAGTGTAGAGCCAACGAATCGTAACTGGCCTACCAGGAAGATTTCTTGTGATAATTAAAACAATAAAAAGTCAATAGAAATCATTAAAAGTAACACCAGGACCTTGATCTTTTTTTTGGCACTACAAAATGTGAGATAATGCGAAGGAATAAGACGGTTTTACGGTATTAGCATTGTAGTTTTATGGCGTGCCGTATTGCACCGTAGGTTAGTTATTTATACACTAGCTTACTAGTCTAATTTTTTTATTAAGTCACTAAATATATTAGCGTAAGTTAGAAAGGTGCGGCGATGGAGTGTTCGTACGGCTGAAAATTTTTTAAAAAAGTTTTGTTTCTTGCAATTCCCGTACGACACCTATATTCGATTTACCCGTTTCGGTTTATGTTTCCCGTTTTCTTCGCTCTTTCGGAAAAGAAACTGGCTATAGAGTCTAGTTATTTACGGCTTTAGTATTATTTATTTAGTATTTTACGGATTTATTACCTTTTTATGCGATAATCAGAAAAGTCTTTAAAATAACGTAGTTTGTATTATACATAACGTGTAAGTTGAAATAAACTCGACGATTTCACATAGTTTGTTATTTTTCAAACGTTTAGTGTAATTCAAAAACATGTCGCGAGTTGACTAATGATAGGTCAAATTGATTTGCGGTGCAAGAGTTTGACATAAATAATTGTAAAAAGGTATATGCGACAAAGACACTATAGAATTCAAAATATTAGGTAAAATTTTGGACAACAATGTTGTTTGGTATAGCAAACCGTTTCTGCATGAGTTATTGGCGAACGGTTTTCGGCCGCCTTAAGTAATATTTTGGCGCCACATTGAGCCTATATTTATTGCAAGTCTACCAAGATCTATAGGGTACAGTGGCCTCTATCTGCAATCAGACATATGACTTTTCAGACGTGTCTTAAGTCATCCAAAAACGTTACAATATAAAAAATATTACTTTATTTGAAAATTAATATTGTACATCAGAATCAAAGTCTCAGTAGAGTAGTGCAAACTTTTTGAATCGAAAAGTCTAATATTGCAGACTTTTAATATAAATAAGTCTAGCTTTGCAGACTTTTTTAAAACGTTAAGTTTAACATTTCAGACTTATATAAACAATAAATCTAACTTTGCAGACTTTTTTAAAACGTTAAGTTTAACATTTCAGACTTATATAAACAATAAATCTAACATTGCAGACTTTTTAAATCGATCAGTCTAACATTGCAGACTTTTTAAAACGATAGATCTAAAATCTTTGTATGATTGTCTTTCCATAATTCAGTAAATATTTTGTTTGGGTTAAAAGACAAGTTTATTTTTATTG
>JAUBWS010089443.1:0-10374 GCA_032270445.1 Darlingtonia californica | reverse complement strand
CAAATCAATAAAGATTAGACATTCTCAATGAGAATTATTATCATTATGAACGTTCCCTTACCAGATGTTATGTATTTTCCGAATTTCCGAATTATAGGGTGTCCGCTTTATAGAGATTTTATTGTGCAACCCTTTTCATCATTAAAAGGTTTCCACAGAGAACATTTAGATTTCAAATCAATAAAGATTAGACATTCTCAATGAGAATTATTATCATTATGAACGTTCCCTTACCAGATGTTATGTATTTCGCTGTTTTGAAATTTCCTGGCTAAAATAACTTTCGAAACCTTGTCCGCATTACAATACAAATTTCCTTGAAATAGTTAAACCACACATCTTCTTCTACTTGTATTGTCAGCAGTTTTTTTTGGTGTTTTTGGATTCGTTGAAATAAGAAGGTGGAGAAGAAGGAAACGTTAAAACGGAAGACAAAAATAACAAAATAGAAATAGTCAAGAGTTAACATAATTAAATTATTACATATTAACATAAACCATTAAATGAGTTCGTCAAAATGGAAATTTTCCAAGTCGTTTTTTTATGTAACATAGGAGTTTGAATGGGACTCAGTATCGTCACTATCCCCAGTACGTACCTTTTGGATTCCAAAATCTGAATTTTGGAGTACACAAGCTCTTCCCAGCCTGCAGAATCGTGAAAAAAACCATTAAGAGGAGTTGTTTGACCCTCCACCGCATAAAGTTTTTACTAATTTTGCCCGCTGGGCGAACTGTAGGATCGAATATCTCCCTGCCAGGATTACTAATAGCCCCTGCATCAATGCAGTGATGTCGATTACGGTATGTTAAGCTGATGAGGCCTGACAAGGCTAAAACGCGTCCAGAGGTCCGTTAGCAAACCTATGTCCGGAGCTACGTTTGTAAAAAACGATACTAGTACTAAAAAAACTATTAAGAAATTTATGGGGGCCGAGGAAATCCGTGCAACTTAGCAACAGTCTCATTCAACGAAAGTATGCTACAAAAAACTGAAGCTTATTTTACGCTAAGCCTTACGCGATTCACTCAATTCATATTTTCTAATGTATTATATTCAACAACGTTGACTCCAATGAACAAGAAAAAAGCACTCTGTATCTAGAACACAAGTGAATAACAAAAATAAAAACGTTCCTAGAAAATATTTACAATAAATTCAAATAGCACTCTAGTGTTGTTTAACCCTAGTCGGACTGGGGGGGGGGGGGGACCATTTGGCCACGTTATTTGACCACTTTTCCAAAACTTTTAGTGAAGTGAAACTTTCCAAAAAACTAATAAAATTTACTTTTGCACATTTTCTAAAATTTCTCATTTATATATGATTTCACCTGCAAAATGACAGTAGTTTTGGTGTAAATCTCCCCAAATTTAAAGCCACGATAACTTTTGATAAAATAATGCTTTATGCATGAAACTTTCACCAAGTTTTTATCATAATAAAAAGCAAAAATATATTTTTGCAAAGTTTGGCGCGTTGTAACTCCTCAGGAAATGAATTTTATGAAAACTTATGATTAACTTCTGAAAGCCCTTTGCCTTGGCTATTCAAAAATCAAAACAGTTTTTTTTTTCTCTTTTCAATCAGAAGATATTGCTCTTTAAAATTTCACCCTCTAAATTTATGTTTTCAGATATTTGATAACGTCATACCATACCATAGCAACTGTTACAAAAAAATTTGCATTTTATTCCCAAACTTATCATAAACTAAGTTTGCCCCCCCCCCCCCCCCCAGCATCTCAGAGCCCCAAAAAGCCCAGTTCGAATAGGGTTAACCCTTTCACGACGTGTGACCCGCCCGGCTGTCCACAGGGGTTGTCCCCACGTGAGGGAGGTGCAGTTTTAAAATACCAAAATGAAAGAAAGCACTTTTATCTTTCCAACGAGTCTAATTTGAGCATCTGAATCGGTTTAGTTCGAGAGATATGCAAGTTTAAAGTTTGGAAAAATTTGCACTCATTTTTCATTTTCTCAGTCGTGAAAGGGTTAAACAAGGAAAATCTTTTTAAAAAGTTTCAAAACTACCTTTTGGTAGTAGCAGAGGCTAAATATCAGCGAAAAAACATATAATTTCAAATCTTTCTTACTAAGATCGATAACTTTTATTTTCAGTAGTTTGAGCTTGAGTTTGTCGACTGGAATTTTCCATTATGGAAATTGAAACTGGACCTCTATAGCGAAATGAAATTTATAACCGAAATGGCGCCCTGTTGAACTGCTTGCCTTGGTTACTCCCTTATACTGAAATTCCATGTACGGAGGGTTGATAAAAACTTTCAAACAAAATATCTCGTAGAAAGGATATTCAAAAACTGTAAAACTGCCATGAACAAGAATCAGAATCTCACAAAGTCACAGAATCTCTTTAAGAACTATTTTGTTTTGCTTTTAGCTGTCGGTAACGGAGATGGTAGCGATTTGAGTATGGAAGTCGTTCAAAATGGTCAGGTCACATACAAAGTTACCTTCAAACAACCAGGGAATGCCAAGCTAAAGACCAAAGGGGATACCCTTAAGATTATTCTCGAAACAGAAAACATTATGGTTGTCGGAGATACGAAGTTTCGATTTCATTCAACCAGTGGAGTATGTATAAGTTTTCAAATTTAATTTTTAACTATCTAAAAGAAAAAAATTTGACCCGAAATGCAAAAATTTTGGTCCCGCAAGATATGACACGTGTTCATAATAAAGATCCTTTGAGTTGACCACTAAGAGCTCAATCATTTTTCCTCAGAATTATGGTGGACATATTTTTGCCCTTCCAAATTCCTTCAGTACCTATTTTTCAATTTTTCAATTTGTTTTTAAAGGATATAGAAGCCTTATAATGACATTAAAAAAAGGAAAATATTTCAAGTTTGTGCTCAATGCTCCTTCCTAGCTTTACATTTTCAATATTTCCTCAATATTTTTTTGCCAGAATTGAAGAAGCTAGTGTCAAATATTACAGCCGCTTAAAGTATATCGTTCATAAAAATTGTTTCTTCGTAGAATGTTCCAAAGGATTACGACTTTTGTGCATTCTTCTTCTGGTTTCATACAAGTTTTATTGAGCATTCAAGGTAAGCTTTTCCTCGTTTATTTCTGTTTGAAAGTTTTTGCCCTCTGTTTGGAAAAGCCAACAAACTCCATTATTATATAAGGGATTCTATGATGAAAAATTATTTGTTGCTATGTTGTAGAGCTCAAAAAGTTGTTTAATAAGTTTTTTTACAGAATTTAACACTTTTTTCTTTCGTTTAAGAGATGTAAGTTTTTATAGTATTTTCAGACAGACTAGTTAACTTCCTTTTATGGAAAGTATTATTAAGGGGTTATCCATATACGAAATATCAATAAAAACAGTTAATCAAACTATCTCTTAAACAAGAAAAGATATTTAAAAACTGCAAAAGCTGCTATGGACTAAATTTTAAGCTCTACAACATATATAAGGATGGTTTTTCATCACAGAAATCTTTAACACGTTCACTGCTAATGACGAGTATACTCGTCGTGTGAGGGTCAAATTACCGAACCAACTTCAAACAGCCATAACTTCTGAGCGAAAACACTTTCTTTATGATTTTATGCCATTTTTGGCATCTATGGGAAATTTGCTGTCGATTTGCATACTCATATGTAATTTTTGGAGCAGTGTTAGCCAAGTAACAGTCGTTGGAACTTTCAAAAAATGGAATTTTTCAAAATGCATTTTTTGTCAATTTTGAAAACAGCGTGGCAGTGAACGTGTTAAGCTGATGGGACACGAATTTCAAGTACCACGCCGTTCAAGGGTATTTTATCGGACACGACAATGTCTGACAAAAGTGACGATATTTCATTTTCTTGTTAACATTTACGTAAAACTCAAACAGGGTAATTTAGAAATAACTTTTGGAAGTTATCGTGTTAGATCAAACATTTCTGGACAAAAAACGAACAAATTTTGGGTTGATGAATGAAGTTTACCAAGCGCCTAAATTTTACCGGCTAAAATTTTTGCTGAATTTTCCCTTTATTGTGTATTAAGTTACAAACGATCATAAGTAGGCTTTAGAAATTAACGAAACTACTTTATTGTGCGCTTTTTTTAGGTTTTATGTGGAAAGGAATGACATTGGAAATTGTCACAAACGGAAATATTGGAAAACATACTCCGACAAGTTTTCGATCACCGTCAAGTTCATCGATCCTGAAGAAAGCTAAAATGAGAAAACTTTGCCTGTGTTTGCATTACTGCAACCAGTAAACTTATGAAACAAAAAGAGAAATTCCAGGCTATACGACTATCACTAACATGACCATTTCCCCAAGCAGGGTGCCCACTCACCGAAAAAAATCCTACGATATTGCCCTATATTCTACACTCCCTACAATCGCATTTAAAAACGGTTTAAACTCTCTAACTTTTTGCCGTGGTGTTTCTATAATTTTTTGGACCAATGACATATAGACACATTGTCAATCATAGTAACTTATTGTCTTCGCATCATGATAGCTCAACCTCAAAATATTTCTTAATTTTTCTCCTAAAAAAGCAAATAAGATAAAAATGATCGTGAAATTGCCGTCGTTAACTTGAAAAAGCTTGTTTTGAGGTTATAGTGACAATGGAAAAGTTTTTTCGTTCTGAAAGTTTGATTAAAATTTTACTTTCTACAGTTTGCGAAAAAGACGGATTGTTTGTTTAAAATTTGGTGGACACTAGTAAAAGAAACTTTAACACTATTATTTGTATGAAACATTGAGAAATGCTACACTTTTGCCACATATTTTGTCATCGATTGTACTGATTGTACGGTAGTCACACTAAATTAAGAGTGTCAGATTTTTAGTGGGCACCCAGTCAAGAAATAACTATATAACAATTTATACTAAAATACAGTAGAATCCATGTAATTCGAATCCTCTAGGGGCCTAAAAATTTATTCAAATTACGTGATTTTTCAATACTTAAGGTTTTTGGCGTAGCTTCCAGGGTCTGGAAGGGGCAAAACAATTTTTTCGATTTAGGTGATTTTACGAATTGTAGGAGTTCGAATTACATGTGTTCTACTGTAAGTTAAAGGGATTGCTTAATAAAGCTACTGTTATCTTAAGCGAAAAAAATGTGTAACGAAATTAACTTAATGAAGATTCCGAAAAGTGAAAATAACGTTAAGGAAACACTTAGCAATTATTCTGTTATGATAAGCGAGTAAAAACAACTTTGAAGGAAAGACTACTAAAATCGCTACTGTGCGGAAAAGTTGTGATGTAAGGAAAAGTATAGGATACTGTTGAGTTCATTTCGACGACCTTTTTACCATAAAAGGGGTGAGGAGAAATATTCCTACCCCTTGGTTAGAGGTGTGGCCTGAAGATCTAGTTACTTAGAAAAATTTATATTAAATATTTTTTATTTTTTATACTATATTGAAATTTTACTGAATTTGGGCTTTGGGAGTAAATAATGTTGAGAATATTTTATACAACAAATTTTTGTTTTTTTCTACATTTATTTTTTATAGAAAATTATTAGTGTAATTAAAATGATGAATTAATAATGAATAATTATAAATTATAAATAATTATAAGCATATATAAATAACGATTTAGCTAGTATTTTCAAATTTGATAAAATTGAGTTGATTTCGTGAAAAATTTCAATTTGCGTTGAAAGAGAAGTTTTGATGAACTAGTAATTTCATCTCACTGTCGTGTTATATATGTACCAAATGAGCTTTGTCTAAAGGTCATATTGTTTGCGCTTGTACGATTCGGCTTCAAGTCAAACTAAACCGTGTCATCATGGCTTACGACACATCTAGGCCAGGTGTGTAGTGCGGTTTGGTACGATACGGCCAAATCTAATATATTTATCAGGTATATATTGCTTTAAATTTGAAAGCAAAATTTCTTTTCTATTAATTAATAATGTTATCAATAATTTTGGAAAAATAAGTCGTTTGCTTTCCTCTAATTGGCACTATGAATTTAAATTCCCGAAAAAAACAGCGAAAAAGAAAACAGCTTGTGGAAAAAGTTTGCAATTTGTTATCAATTGTTATTATTATTTGTTGAAAATAAGTTTTCCCGCAAAAACATCTATTTTTGGTTTAAAGCTTCTTTCGCAATGACTTTTTTCCCCTGAAATATATAATTCTTATGGACTCGCACATTCACCGTTAAGGGCTCTGTACACTAGAGCAATATATTGCTAGCAATATATCATTACATATTTTTTAGATATTAAAACTCAGTGTAAATGGTCGTTTTAATTAATTGGCAAATATTGTGCCCGTGTCATTGCGTAACACCCCACAATATCTGTTAACCCTATTCAGCCTAGGCTTTTTAGGGGCTCCTCAGGCCTAGGGGGGGGCACAATGTAACTCCGTAACTTTTCAAATGTTTCTCATTTTCTCATTTTCAAATGAAACTTAGCACACTGATGCATTATGGTTTAAGGAACATTTTTGCAAAGTTTCATAAAAATTGAGTCACGTGATCACGAGTTACGTAATAATGACGTCATAAAAGCAGAACATCACTAAAATCACCTTCTGGACAGTTTTGTGCTATTTTGGGAACAATACTCATATTCAGCATGTATAATTAACATATTTGTGCTCTACATTGAATTTCCTATCGTTTGATATACAAAATGGTAATATTTAATAATTTTTCAAAAAAAAAATTCTTACATTTTTGACACCACTTGCCAATCTTTTGATCATGCCGCCATATTGAAAAAATATTTTCCAAAAATTTTTTTCATGAGAAGTTTTGAAAATAGATTTCCCAAAAATTCACAAAATTTCAAAGCATAAAAATCAGCCTTTAAAAAGTTATTAAAAAAAGTCCCCCCCCCCTTTAGGTCGAATAGGGTTAACAGTGTTAAATGTTATATTAACAGATATTGTGGGCCAATCAAATGAGATGATTTTAATTGCCTTTGAATTTTAAACAAAGGATGCGTCTCCACTGAAAGCAAACAAGGTTTTTTCTTGTGAATGTGTTTTTGTTGAATTGTAATGTTTCACTATCTCTCAATATATTGTTTGAAAATTTATCCAACAATATTGGTTAATGTTTATTAATATTCAACAATATGTTGCTAGAAATATATTGCTCTAGTGTACAGAGCCCTTTACATATTTTATGTTTCTGATCTTCAACTTCGATACAGCTGGCTGATGGAATTTTTATTTTGTACAACATATTAAGGAAAAGCCAAAATCTAATTTACGCTTGTCATATTATTGTGATATTTATATTTTATTTCAACCTAACGGATGTTTTACGACAAAAATTATTGTAACTTCTTAAAAACATGTCCTCTGCGAAATAACTTGTTTTCGTCGATTCTTTTCGAATGTTATCCTTTGTTTGATTGTTTCGTTTGAAGAGATAAAAAGTTGAAAAAATTTAAATGGTTTAAATTAATCTGTGTTTATCTTTGATGCAATCGGACCAATCAATTTCACCCCGCGATTAGAATAATTAGAGCTTACATAGAATTCAACTCTTCTAAGAAATACAAGATTTTGTTTGAAGGTGAATAAAAAGAATTTTAACACACATTTCTCATCTGCAGAGCCATAACTTACTTTTCGTATCTCTATTATTGATTTTAACATCTTGGACTCAACTGCTAAGTCAGTACTGAGTTCAGAATCGGTCTTTCACGTGTACAATGTGGTCTTGATAGTTCTCTGAGTTGAATTAAGATGTTTCTGTACCAGGTGAAAAAAGATGTTTTTGTAACATTTTGCTATCAATATTTATAAGTGCCATAACAAGATGTAAACACCTCGTTCTTTAGTACTTAAGTCTCTTAAAATAGTTTGGATAGTCGAGGCAATATTTGTGTCGATACTTTGTTCTTCCAACCACATTTTATAGGATTTTCTACTGAAAACGTTTCATATTTACCTCGTCACATGAACACCTCAGTGCTGAGCCAGTACGGGGCGTTGAATGAATGTCGAAACAACCTTGAATTGACATCTTATAAGCTTGCTTTGGCACTTATGAGGAAAATTTTGCTTACGTATAGGGTGTTTTCGTTTTTAACAGATGTTGGGACCAGCTCTCGTATAAAGAGAAGAGAAAGAATTCAAAATTGACGATATTAGAGGACACATTTCAGGTCAAAGCACTGTGAAAGATTTGATTGGGGAAAAGTAAGTCAATCGAATACGTTTTTTTTTAAATTTTATTAACACCTGGATAAATTATTTTTGCGCGGGCTCATTTTCGAAGAGTTTTGTTGTTTTTCGCGAAATTCAATCAGGCAGAAATCAAAATTCTTGGTGCTCACCGGAATTAAATTGGCGTGGATTTTTAAGAACAATCTTACGTGGATTATTTTTCACGGATTTTCAAAATTTTTGCCAAAATTAATCCACGCAAAATCTTTCAATTTCACAATTTTCGTAAAAAAGCAATAGGAAAGTAAAGAAAAGAGCTAAAAATTGCAACAATCCGCGAAAATTATTAGTTGTTAACTCTATATTAATAGAAAATAATTCGTCAACTTGATGTATTACAAAAGAAATTCATAATGGTGAGTTATCTAATTAAGTTTTTTTATGCGCATGTGCAAAATTCAGTCCTTAAGTTATTCTAGATTTTCAAGTACACGGTTTCGCTTTTCTCAATAATTAACTCCCGCGATAGCAGGAAGTTATTGGTTTCGGCTTTTTCCTTTCATAGCGCCCCGGTAAAGCCTGGATACGTCGTCGGGAACACCTTACTTCGTGTTTCAGACCACTCAGACTAGTAACTTGTTCGCGTATTGTAACTAATTCATGTCGTGCAGAAACAACGAAATGGTTATTAGTTATTAGTGCAAGTTGATCTGACGAATGGTTTGTTTATGATTTATGATGAATAACATGATTTTGTGAGAGATTTCAATTTGTAATGGTCTATGGGAAAAGGTGGCTTGGACATTTTTACCGCGATCATACTCCACCCGCTAGCAAAATCAATAAAAAACGTCTGCGGAGGAGGTCATTTCTATTCAAGCGACAAGTAAATTGCGTGTAGCTTAAATAGAAATGACCTCCTCCGCAAATGTTTTTTTCAAGATTTTTAGAGGTAAACAATTAAATTATGGTAGGCTTTATTTCCGCTTTTCCCATAGATCGTCACATTTATTGAATATAATTTATGTGACTTTAATGAAAGTGAGTACACTTATGTTTGTAGATTATCTTGAGCTATCAGCTATGGATAGATGCATGTTTTCCACATGGTTGTAGTCATTAGCTAGTTGTCAAGGACAGTTTAGTATCACAAGGGTACATGCTAGCTACCTTGTAAAGTTTTAATGGCTATGATATGGCTACCTGAGTGGATTGAGTTGTTCAGCTGATAGTGTAATAGGTACTCTAACAGTTTTTTGACAAAAAAATGTTCAACTTTTTGAGAAAAATGCCAAAATGCTTAACTTTATCTAATTTTGTAAAAAGAACGTAAAGCGGCAAAAATGTCCAACTTTTTAAAAACGATGTATTTTTTATTATAAATTACATAACACGATTAACTTCAATTCGAAAAAAGCTCTGAATCTCATTTGTAAATGTAATGCTGTTGTAATGTGCTGCTTTTTTCACACAGTCCTCGTTTTTTTTAAAGTTTTGACCTTTGAATCCCAATAAATTGGTAACCGCTGGTCAAAACATTACAAACACTACCATTTTTTCATGTAGTCTCGACAGGCCATGTCTTGACAGGCCATTAATCTGCTGGTATAAACATCCTGGTATCTGCTGGTATTGCGCAGCCGTTCTGGAAATTAGCATGTAAGCAACTTTCGATCAGTGTCTAAGTTCGGCTGTCGGTAGGTCGTAGATTTTGGTTTGAGCAACTCGCTAATATGTTTGGTCTCCAAGTGAACCTTGTTTGACTCACAGACTATTATATCAGATGCTAATTCCACAATGCTGAATAATAATAATAACACATTGTGAATTTTCATTACGCATGCTCTAAAAAGAATTCTTAAAAAAGAAGTTATGGAACATTGTGAACCACCCATGCATTAACACTTGAGTCAATTTATCTACGCGAAGAAAGCTTTGAAGGTGTATTAGTAATATCTTGTCATAAACCCTTATTATGATATACAGATTTGTTATGACAACTAGGAACGATAGTTCGGCGCCAGTGTTCAAAATAGGAGGGGGAAATAACGTTTCAAGTTTGGTTTTCCATTGAGTGGGAAAAGTAACAATTTCCTTTGAAATATCTCAAATCACACATCAAGTCAATAGTTTTGGTTACCTTAAGGGCATAAATTTTCGCGGGGACAAATTTTCGCGGAATTTATTTTCGCGGTCGAAGGGTCCAAAAGTGGCAAGTTTCGCGGAATTTATTTTCGCGTTTGGGACTT
>JAUBWS010089421.1:0-11698 GCA_032270445.1 Darlingtonia californica | reverse complement strand
AAAATTTTGTCCGACAGTTTTTTGTCCGATAAGGTATTACTTGGTCTAACTTAAACGACCTTCTAACGCAGATGCCTAAAATATTTTTTCGTATGTTAGTATATTCCATGCAAGCAAATTAATCTGAGGCGTATGAATTGTTATCGCTTTCTCGATTTACTCATAATGCAGAATACAAAAATATATTTTCTCTCAGAACAAAAAAAAGAACGTAACGTACATTGAAACAGGAATTGAATTCTTTGTATCTCACCGGATTTAAAGCAAACGTCTCTTATAGTATATATACTCTGCTGTTGGACGGGGGTACGCTAGTTTGACACCACAGCTTGAGTGTTATCAATAAAAGATCTGATTCCGCTAGTTTGCGTTTAAACCATGATGTTTAAGCTCATCTATTACAAAGAATTCAACGTTTTTCATTCAATGTGCACAAAAATTAAACAACAAAATAACAACACGAAACAACACAGAAAAAAAGTAAAAATACACTAAATGATGGAAACACTGCCTGGCCTTTGGTAGCATGAATTATCTAACCTACGCTAGGTTGCCCTAGCCAAGGAGGAGAGGTGCAAAGTTTCAGTTGTCATTTTCTTTCGATTCAGTTTTCTTTAGTGCAAGTCTCCTACAATGGTTTGAACAATCAAGAAAACATTTATCTCGATCATTCGTTCTCCAAAACACGTTTTACAGACTTTCTTACGGAAGACTTTGCCCCTTACTTGAAAGGTGCACAATTTTGCAGCAACTAGATTTTGCAGATTTCGCGGTTTTTGGTGTCTTCCGCGCGAAATCTGCCTCCTTGCATCCTGCAGACTATACCTCCAAACCTACCAATGCCTGACAGCGAATTTTTCCATGACAAGATAAACACAGACATAAACAAAAAAACAACATACAGTGTGCACGCCATCAACAAGGAATCAAAGTCCCAATAAAAAATAAATAATTAAACAAATTAAATTTTTCAGGTTGATAAAAGGTGAATTCTAAAATATATCTTTGGGATGAATTGTTATTTCACAAAAAAGGTCTTCCATCTAAAATTAAATTCAGTTCTTAGAACAAATTTATTGTATGTACGTTAAATATAAAATTCATAAGACAAGGTTTCTGAACGGGTTTCCTACAAATAGACGCTTTTTTCTGTAAGCAACGGAGAATGTTGTTTGAGGTTACCCAGCGGGCAAAATCGTGAAAAAACCCATGTGGAGGAGTGTTTTTAAACGGCGAAGAGAAAAACACTCCTCCAAATTGGGTTTTTACTTATTTTGCCCGCTGGGTAGTATATTCGACCTATATTGAGAAATCCTCATGTTTCCTTTATCTTCACAAAAAATCGTTTTACTTTCCGAATATCACAAACTAAAACCAAATCTCAGGCTGGTGTTACTTCCCTGTCGGCAAAAAAATGTCGGCGGAGTGCATTTCTAGTTAAGCGACACGCAATTTGCGTTTCGCTACAGTAGAAATACTCCATGGATGTTTTTACATGATCTTGCCGACTGGTGTTGCTTATAAAAGGAAAAGCGTGTCACAATTTACACAGGACACCACTGTACTCTAGCCGCACCTACTAAAAAAAAGCTAAATTTCTTTTTAAATTGTTCAAGCTAAACGGTAATAAATATGAAGCTAGCATATACATTAAAGTCTCTTAACTAATATACCAATCGTTTTGTCTACTATAAAAAATTAATGATATTTCGTTATTGCTTTTAATAGTACATGCACACGAGTTCCTCGATAGTGGTCAATCTAGAAACCTGGCAGCTTTAGAGCTGGCTGCTGTCACTTACAGAATTTGGCTTATTATTGCGAAGGAAACGAAGAAAAAAGAAAATGGGTAGCCCATAGAGAACTTCACAACATAGCATACCCAAACTAACAGTAAAATGTGAAAAATTAACCCAAAATCAAAATATTCTTTAGTGTGTACCATATATAAGGAAGTTCTTGCCTATCGTAGTAAAGAAATTTCATCTCGATAACATTCAACGGTGATTTTATGGTACACAAACATGAGATCCAGAATGAAAAAATAACACCAAAGGAGAAGTGTCGTTTTTCCATAAATGTAAACGATTGACAATGAAAACACTCTATGGCAGATAATATTTTTCTTTCCGGGTCTCATGAAGATGTGACGAAAGCAAACTGTTCACTTACCACTAAGTACAGGCACCGCCCCAACAACGTTTCTCTGACGTCGTGACGTCACGAGGGCGTTGAAAAGGCGTATTATGTTGGCTGGCAAGCAGATTATTCGAAAGAAAAAAAACAGAAAAAAACGAAGAAAGTCTCTGACAGTACCAGACTGACCCTGTGAAGCCTTTCACGATGCTTTTTGTCACAAAGTGGAAAAGGCTTAAAAACGGTTTTACAGTATCACTATGAGTGAAGTTTCGGTGTTTTCAACATCAGTCTGAGCACGTGATGAGAGAATGAACGTAATATAAAGACTTGTTTACACGACAGCACCGACTGATCGGTAATGTCTTGCAAACGAGGGTATGTAGTGCCGTATCAACAAAAATTATATACTTGACAAAAAATGTAAGAAGAAAAACATCTAGAAATCAGATTTTTACAAGCCGTACATAAATAATATCTTTTTATTTTTTAGTTAGTTAGACTGCTTCATCTCTTTTCAAATATAGTTCATTTAATTTCTATTTAGACATAAAAGAATTTTTGAAAGAATAAAATGCAGGCCTCACGCACATAAATGGTAATGTAGAAAAAATAATAGTTTTTTCAGATAGTGGCCGAAAGCTGGGAATATATGTCAACTCCTATCACGTTTCTCCATTTTTACAGGTCACGTTTTCTAGGTTACATTTTACAGGTCACATTTTGTAGCTTTGTTTTAACACAGGTGAAGTTATTTTTCACTTTTTTGTGACATAATTTTTACAGGTCATAATTTTCCAGGTTAATCTTTACAGGACTCAGCGACAGAGTTACATTATTCCCGCTTTGACTGAATCGTAACAAATATATGGTCGATCAAACAAAAAATGCAATTATAATAATAATAATGATAACGATAATATTTAGATCTATTTAATAGAAGTACATCTGTCGCGGAAAAATATTTTCTAGTAAACACAAATCAAGTCAAAATTACAAATAGAATAGATTTGTGTAAGATCTCTGTAAAACAGAACGTAAAAAAAAGCAAGTCAGTGAAAGCTTACGTCCATGACTTGGAAGGTCCCAGTAGGCAGAACCGTGAAAAAAGAAAATCCCATTTGGAGGAGTGTTTACTATCAAAAACTTACTATCAAAAACAGCACGCAGCCTGCGTGCCGTTTAGAAAGAAAAACACTCCTCTACATAGGGTTTTTACTAATTTTACGCACTGGTAGAGCTTGTAAATCCATTTGTTTTAGAATCCTATGTATTTCTTTGTTAAAGTAAATTTCGACTATGAACAGAAACACCCATGTGTTATGTCATCAAAATAAGGTTCTCTGAAGAACATAATAGAAGCTCTTGTGGCGTAAGTAGTTTAGGAGCCACTGTTTTCAAATTGATGTCAGTTTCTTAGCTATGCAAACTTTTATCACAGCAAGGCCATAGACACGTGGCATAGATTATGATTAAGATTTACTGTTAAGCATGACAGCTTCTTCAGTGAATAAGCGTTCTACATACCGACAAGAATTAACAGTGATTGGTTTTCCCTACCGAAATTCTCGTGATCACTAAGTTCTAAGTTGGGCACCTTTTGGCTATGAATTCAGTTTATATATTTAGCCATAGACTAAAGCTCTCACATTATTTACAACAGAAAAATGTAAAACAAAAAACAAAAAATACTGATTGATATACATATAGAAAAATAAAATTAAAGAGATACAGAGGTGACCAGCACGCAGGTAATAAATAAAAACCAAATTAATCTGAAAACAAAACAAAAAATTCGAACGAAAAAGTAGTAAAAATACTTAAGTACGAATAGTGCAATGTGGATTAGGACGTGTAAAATTAACGCATTTCTTCATAAAAGGTCTCAAAGAGTAAATAATATATAATAACAATATAATTATATAATTTATATCTTTTTAATGTGGACGAAGAATATATAATAAAACAATAAAATCAAGTATTTTTGTTTCATCAAGTCGTGTGCATGGAAAAGAAAAATCACCCCAAACAAAGTATCAAAAAAATATAAGATATAAATCAAATCCCATCACTATCTAACTCACCTACATGCATACCACCAAGGCGAACAAAAACACCTGAGATATGTTTGGTACACAGTAAGCAAAATCAAGATAAAACATCTGTGGAGAAGGGTGCGTAGCTTTTATATGATTACACTCCTCCAGACGTCTTCTGAACATTTTGCTGGCTGCGAATATTCTGTACTGCATTTGCAAAATTAAAAGCTCTAAACAGCTAAACAGAAAAAAAATAACAAAACGGAAATCGGTATAATGTATATAATTTCAACCAGAAATTAAATTACCTATCTAATGTATACTTATGAGTTTTTTTCTTCGAAAAAATTCATTTTTTTGTTAAACTATTAAATCGTATGGCACACAGGAATAAAACATAGAAAAATAACAGATCATATATATAGGAGACCCAAAACACACCAAACCATTTCTTTCTTCTTTTTGCATTTCACTCACACTATTCTTTCTGGTAATACATTCGATCATTCTTCCATTCAGCATGTAGAGCAACTGCCTTTTTATCGAGAAAATGTTGGGTTTGTTCCAGGCTGTGGTGTACTGGTTGATGGGAACGAAGCTAGTGACATGCCGCTGCCGCTCGCTGCAACATTAGACAGAGCTGCAAAGTTTGGATTGTATGGGCTGGTTTGCTGGTACTCGTTGTATGAAGCCGTAGCTCCCGATGGCGTATATGGGCTTCCAACCTGGCTGCTAGGTATCTGGTAATGTGCCCGGAGAGGTCCAAATCCTATAGACGAAAATAAAAGAATAACACTTCGAATTTCTTTCGGTTTTGAATAGTTAAATGCAAAAAAATAAAAAAATACGAAACAGGCAACAACCACGAACTGCAAAAGTTTCTCCCATTGACAGTTAGACTGGTAAAGTATAATCAAAATGGTAAATGCTGAAAAAAACAGATCGAGTTTTACCTTTCATTCCAGGATATCTTTGACTAATGGATAGTTCTGAAAAGTAATTTCAAACATCGATTACGATGACAATAAATTTAGGGTCTTATTTCTTTGTTACATTATTTTCCTCGACAGTAATTAAGTTGGCAACTAAAAAGTTGTCATCCGAAACCCGCGAACCATCATGTAGTTTTCAGTTAGTGTAACTTTATAGAAAACGAATTCATTAGAATTAGGAAATAACTATTGGATTTTTTTCCTCCAAAATAGATCTGAAAAACAGTCAATTATTAGTTAAAAGATGATGATGGTTCCATAGAGCTGTACACTCCATCCTGAAAAATTGTATATTTACCTGCCATTTGTGGGTAAAGCATCGCCATGTATGAATAGTTTTCGAGACCTTGTCCTCTGGGATTAGGAGAGGATAGACCACCGTATCCAGAAGATTCAAGCGAAGCTATGAAAATCAACATAAATTAGGTCAAGTCATATGCCATATAGCTTACCATAGGTGAAGAGAATTTCGCATGGATTCAATTTCGCCGTTTTAAGTGCATTATTATCTCTTCAGTTCTTTTTAAACTGTTATCAACGACGGCCCTGCTTTACTGGAAGCACCTACACAGAACCTTGCAGAATTAACAGTGAAGTAATTTTCACTAAGAAAGGTCTAATGAAGACGACCAACTCGGGACCCTTTTTTCACCTCTCGACCAAGGATCCATAACTTCTGTACAAACTGTTTTGATTTTGAACTCGACAAACCCGCGAAATTTGATCCAAGCAAAATTTTTTCCACGCCAGGTAAAGCATTTTCCTTAAGTGATTCCTTTAAAAAGTTCGTATCGTTTACAGTTTACAGATTTCAAGACAAAAAAAAATGATATACCAGCAGAACCGGTGCTACCACTCTGGGATGGTTCGTAGGCTGTATGATTGTAATATCCAGGAGGACCCATACCTGAAACGGGCACCAAGACGGATATTGAGGAATAAGGCTAAAAATAGCAGCTCCAGGGTGAAAAAGAGAGGAAGTAACAATAGATAAAAATAAAAAGATGTCCGTATTTTAGAAAAATGATTTTTTTTCTGGTAACAGCGGAGGACAGTCATACAAATAACAAAACTACACACTATTGATAGAGGGAGCATATGGAAATTCTTTCTTACCCATATATCCACCTTGGGGATGGTAATTTCCCTGTGGCAAACAGTCAAACAAATGACAAAACTACAGACTATTGATAGAGGGAGAATAATAATAATAATAATTTCTCACCCATATATCCACCTTGGGGATGGTAATTTCCATAATATCCAGAACGTTGGTTAACCATGTATGGTGAAGTTGGATCTGAAAAATTAAAAAAATATTTTTCTTACTGAAAAGTCCATTTTGAGTGCTAGGCCATCAAAGTTGATTTGCTTTCATGCATAACGTGCACATGTTGAAAAAGCTAGCACATATTGAAGAAGCTGGTACATGTTGAAGAAGCTGGTACACGCTGAGGAAGCTAGCACGTGAAGTCTTTTTAATGACAATTTCTGCCACATATTTCCAATTTATAATTTATTCCAATTTTTTAAGACTGCATCAAAGTTGTTTCAGTTTTTCTTTCAAATTAATTAGGGATTTGCGCAAAAGGGATAATCATCGATATTCCAGAAGATAACGTCATTTATGATAAGTTCTACGGAAAGTAAGATGTGGTTAGATTACGATAAGTTTTGGCGTTTTAAAGAATTTTTTAAAAAAAAATCGAGTGTATCTCGCTTTCTTAAGCAAATAAAATCAGCCCGCATATTTTTTTCAACAAATATATTGCAATGGCATCATTTACGCTATTACAAGATTAAATTTTAAGGGGCCTGGAATATTAAAATTAAGACAGCGTGAGTTGGGTAACAAAAGATTATTTTGTAGAAACAAGTTCGGATGATAAACAGACACTCACAACCGATCAGCTAGGAAGTGCGTTTGAGAAGAAAAAAATGAAACTTTTGAATTGAAAAAATTAGCAGATATAAACAAAACAGAAAGTATGATATGGAAATCAATAGGGAGTTATTGTAGAATTTTGATGAATCAGCAGTTTTCTGACTTAGCTGTGCTAAGCTCGAGTTTCAAACCAGGTTCTCAAATAAATTGAGCTTTGACTCAGTACGGCACAGCTTTATATAATCTAAAGCCTTGAGGAATGACATACTTTGAAGTTGTCCGTCATCACTGCTGTCAGCTGAATGCTGGTGGTGGTGACCTTTATGTGGATGTAAATGAACTGTTTTAACTTCAACCTAAAAACGTATAAAGCATATAAACATTGCTTCTCTGTAGATTTCCCTCAGTCATCAAAAACACATAGTAGATCTGTTTGTTTTCTAAAAGACACCCTTTCCTTGACAGAAAAAGTTTAATAGGCAGCACAAAATAAAGCATCTGCGTAAAATTTTCATTTATTTAATTTAGTTGGGTGTGTTGCACAGACGCCATGTTCAAAAGAAAAATTAATCAGACTGGGATTCCTAAATAGACAACTAGGAGCGCTGCAACCCAAGAACCCCTAATTACATTGTAATAGTTCAAATAAATCTAAAATCTTGGTTTAGATTCTCAGAACTTCTTCAATCTTTAAGTACTCAGAATCTAATTAAAGATCCATTAAAAAAAAGAACAACAAACCGTTTTTCCGTTTATCCTATGGTATCGGTCTTGAGTAGCAGCTGCAACACTTTCTGGAGTATCGAATAGTACAAAAGAAAACCCTGAAAAATAAATTTTTTAAAAAGTTTTGTAGACACTTGCAAACCATACACAAACAATGCAGGCTTTAATTGTAAAAATGCCTGAAAAGAACAACCCTAGTGTCTCAAAAATATATTGAATTTCAAAACTGAACCCTTGATATATCATAAGTCCATCATGATCTACACAAGAGAGCAATTTCACTCAGGTGGGAGTAATTTTTTGTGACATAATGATATATCATACTTCTGATCTACCTTGTGAGACACCTTCAAGAGAGGCATTGTAGAATTAAACACCACACCAATTCCCATTATTGATAGCTTTATGATACTTGTACCTTGCAATTCTCTATCCTAAAACACTCCGCCAAGGCTCAGCTAAGCTTCTTTTATAACTACATGTGATCATCCTTTTCCCTCTTACCTCTTGCTCGCTGTGTATTCTGGTCTTTTGGTATTTTGACTTCCAGGACCTAAAATGAAATGGTTATGTTTTTCAAGCATATTTCAGTTATACAAAACACTTTACATTAGACGAATTCTCTTAACCCTACAAGGCCTGGGCTTTTTGAGGTACTGAAGACTAGTAAGCCTGCTGGCTATATCTCAAGATGGGATAATGATATAAACTTGAAATTTGGTATGAAGTTAGTCCTCGATAAGGGTGCTAAGAGAATCATGCTCAAAAGGTAATAGTTGTAATTACGTGCAAATAATACAATGAAAATATCTATACATTTTGAAATTGCTATATCTTCCGAACTAGAAGAGCTTTTTCAAATATGACTATTGTCAAAGTTTCATGTCAATATCTTTTGTCTATCCAAAGTTAAGAGCTGTTTAAATTTTGCTAAATTTACAGTAAAATAGGTTACATTTCATAGCCTCTTCGGTTCTTCATGAACTGCTATCAATTCAGGGATTTATTCAAACATCTTGCGCTAACACTGTTGAGTTTTATATTATATCTACTCTTCAATTGGGTGCATGTCATCGTTAGGCTCCCCTACCCCTCCAATTTTTCCATTTAAAAGAGCTCCTACCTTGCTTGGAAATGCACTCTTGGGAAAAAATATGATTCAGGAAAACAAGAGAAGAGGAAAGAGGCTAATTTTGAGTTTACTATGTACATGTTTTTTAACATGAAATCAGGAAGATTGAGTTTTGAAACCCCAGTTCACATGTCCAGAACCTTAACCACACGGCCACGGCTCCACATTGAAGTAACATATAAAAGAAAACAAGTTGAACTTACATTTCCAAACTCCCTAAAATATGTCTCTAAATCTGTTTCAGTTGTTCCTTGGGCCACACCTCCAACAAAAACTTTACAGTCTGGGTTTTTATCGGCACGATTGGATGTGATTCCCTGAATGTTTGGATAAAAGCTTTTAAGAGTGTGTTCAGACGACAATTTCTCCTTTCTTCCTATCTCCTGTGAAAAAGTTTAAGACAATATTTTCCTTGATAAACCCCAAAAATAGCAAGGCTAAAAAAATACAGTGAAGAAAAATTGTCATCTGAAGCATGTTCATGATAATCTTTGAAAATAATCATAATTTCAATTCATGGCATTAGCTACTCATTATTGCACAATAGACTAATTTCAATAACTAACTGGAGAGAATTCAAATAATTTCAGCTTACAAGGCCTGTAGATACTTACCATGGCTTTTAATATATTACTTTGATTAGGTCCTTTTGGTACAGCTTTTTTTGCATCAACCTGAATGAAAAACAATACTGTAACACGAGAGTCTCACTTGGGGTATTAAGTTAGTGCATACTATACTGGTGAACTTGAAAAATCAAAAATATTTTCTATAGATATAATTCCTAAGAATCAGTTCTTAACTTTGATTATGTCATACATAAAATTGTCTGGACAAGACTTATTTTTACTCTGAGTTTTTTCTTAAAATATCAAGGGAAAAAAGGGAAAAGAGCTACGCAAATGATGTGATTCAATCTACATTCTTTAATAATTGTATTGCAGGCTTTTCAATGAGACGCAAGTGATCGCTCTCGCAATTGATAGGGCACTTGTAAAATTGTTTAAGCAATCAAAATATCGCTCTCTTCATTCATAACTTATTCTTTTAAATGGTGTGCTAGGTGGTATTTAACGCTAGTAATTTGGGCATGTATTTTTCTTCGCGAGCGTTTTTTGTACCTTCCGTTCAAATTTTTTTTTTAAATCCTGCATTTGTTTTATAATGCAAGCTAATTCAAGCTACGTTATGTGTACAGACAACAGAGGTATCACTTTGCAGAGTTAATCTAAAACTATAAGAACAAATTAAAACACAGCCAGTGATTTGGCCAGAAATGTCATATTAACATACAGCTTTTCCATTGATAACATGTTTGGGTTCATTCAGTACTTTAGTTACTGTGCTTGCATCTACAAATGTGACAAATCCAAAACCCCTAAAGAAAGAAAAAAATATTCAGTTGGAAAAAAACGGTTTCCGCAAAATAGCTTAGAATTTTTCATATTTTCCTGAGGACAGCTTCACTGCTGTTTTTTAGAACTGGTAGCATAACATTGTGAATCTTTTGAGATAACAATTCATTGCAGGGCTGCAAGCAAGTGTTGGTCATCCTACAATGTCCGACAGATAATTGTAAATGCCCAATGAAAAAACGTGTGTTGGTCACGATGTCCGATAGACTAAAGATATGTAAATTAACAATAAAGAAAAAATAAAATGAACACAAATATTTCAAGCTGCCTATTTGATGCCTATCAGAATTATTTCCCCCGATTTTCTTGTACGGACATGTTAAAGTGTCATACTGAATCTCAGGTTCTGCCACTTTAGAAATCCAGACATAGTTCTTATTTGAGTTTAATGGTTTGACTAATTGGTTTTGGTACTTGTCCGACTTAATTTTTTTTGAGCCAGAAATAATATCTGACAAAGTTTTCAAATTTATTTGCAGCCCTGCAATGGTAATAAAAACATTTTCAATTGCCATTTTTTTGAAAGTACTTGACAAAATAAGCAACTTAAAAAATATTTTTCAAAAGAATATAAGGCATGTGTTAGGTAAGATGTTGTGTATAATGTGTTACATGACAAAACACTGGCACATAAAGTTTTTAGGTGACTTTTAGATATCAAACTTTTTAGAAAATAGAATTTGAGTGAAGTGGTGACCCTGTCGAACATTGCTAGAAACACCTGCAAAGAAAAACTACTGAAAGAAATATGCACGAGGGTCATTCATTAGCAAAAGAATTCTATCTGTACACAGTTTCTGGACAGAGTATCTTTAGTAGACAGTGAGAAAAATTGGCATTTTCCTGAATTTTGGTCATTTTGGCGCGCTCTATAAACATATTTATGAACGTTTTGGCGCTTCATTTGAATATAAAAATAAACTTCATTGTCTTATTAATTCTAAACCGAAAACAGAACAATAATATCTTTCCTACAAAAAAAGTTATTAAAAATCAAAAACACGCTCTATATTCACCAAAAAATGCTTATTTTTGTGCAAAAAATGCTGATGTCAGTATTTTTGGTAATGTTTTTCCCAATAATTTTTAATATTTAAAAAATTCACATGAAACTCTATGTCTGTGCCAATTTTTATGTAAATTGGATAAGATTTGCGGATTTTAGACAGGGTGGGTAATTTTACTCCCTGACAACCTTTTAACGTACACGAAAAAGCCCAACTGGAATAGGGTTAAATCCTACAACCAAATCACTATAAAAAGTAAGGGAACTTGCCTGGAGCGACTGGTAATATTATCTATCATAATGATAGAATCTGCGACAGCTCCATATTGGGAGAAGTACTCTGTCAATGTTTCTAAATGTAAGTAGA
>JAUBWS010089410.1:0-11699 GCA_032270445.1 Darlingtonia californica | reverse complement strand
GTCTTTTAATCACACCCCCTCGGAATTCCTACTCGCCAGGAAAAGTACCCCTTCGGAATTCCGCATGTTCAATCAAATGGTACCCTCTCGGAATTCCGAACTCCTCAACATGGGAGTATGGATTATTTCTGGAAAAGCCCAATTGGATTAATGGTATAGCAGATGTCCTCAGGGGTTTTTCGCTTAAAGGCAAAATATTGACTTAATTTCGGTAAAATGATGTTGATAGATAGCGCCATACCTGTTTCTTTAAAACTTCAACATATTCGTTTGCAGCTTTTGATGAATCTTGTTCTTGAATGTGTAAGGATTCAATCCAGATGAAGTAAGCTTCTTGCTGAATAACAGAAAATTGACGAAACATGTCGTCGATCTTCTTTTTGTAATCATCTGTGCAGGCATCATTCTTGTATCTGGTCATCATAAGAATCATAAATGGATCATACTTTTTTAATAAAAAATTACCACCATAGAAAAGGTTTTTCATTGTATATATCCATCGTTTTACTTTACCTGGTTTCAAAGCGTATGCTGCAAGCTCTTTTCCACTTTTATCATTATCCCCCCTGGACCTTTTATTAAATTCTTCAGCTATGTGTTGAATATTATCTATAGTTTTTCCGTAGTCAATCTTCAAATATGCCTTCAAAAAACCTAAGTCAATACTTTCTGCAAGTTTTTTGTAAGATTTAATAAGGGATCGTGTCAGTTTAGAAATTGCTGTTACAATACGTGCAGAACCAGCGTTGATCTCGTCTCTCAAATCTTTGACACTGTAATAAATGTCTACCAAATTGGGAACTTTTAAAGTTGTTGTTACCATCAAATCAATAGATGCAGCAAGACCGATCTTCGAATGAGCTTTACATCTGTTACCATCAAATTCCTTGGGACATTGACATTCATTGATTTTTGAGAACGGTAGTCGCACGCAAACACTTTTACCGTGGCATTTCTTTGTGCATGAAGATTGACTTTTAGCTGATTCTTTTGAACGAAGCATTACAATAATACGGACCTTTGTAGAAATCAGTAGGAACTCATCATTAATAAAAGAGTTCGGGTCAGCTTTTCGAATACTTAGAGTGTCCGATGTATGAAAAACAGTAATACTTTGAATGAATCTCCATAACCTCTTTGTTTTGATTCTTTCTTCGATCTAAAAAATATATATATATTGAAAGTACCGGGTGTCCCAGAAAGAAGTACTCCACTTTGAGATAATATTGTCAGACAACCAGAACAAATATTCCATTTTGCATTGCTTTTTGTCTGTTTTTCAGTATATCTTTTGTTAGCCGTTTTTGTCCAGTTTTTGCCATTTTTTAAAAATCACTTTCTCACTTTTATGCTTATAACTTTTTATCTACTGCATGAAAATCAAAGTATGATATACCAAATTTTAAGTTAACTCTTCCCCTAAACGGAAAACAAAGAACTTTTGGAGTATATGTTCTGGTTGTCTAACAATATTAGCTCAAAGAGGAGACTTCTTTCTGGGACACCCGGTATATTATATCAAGACATGTTTTTAAATCTTTCTTCAATAAGTTACTAACCAAAATTGATCAATTAATATGGTTCCCATTTTTATTAAACTTTTCAAAGCTATTTGGCCTTGTCTAATTTCAGCCCAAGTTTCAAAGTGTTATCATTGTTAGTTAGATACTTATTGACAAAAGAAGATTGCTTTTTATATAAGAACTTTTTCCTACATCTTTATCTCTGATTGGTTTAAAACGTTCAAAAATAGTTTGTATTCCACGTTATTAATTGGTAAATATGACTAAATTGAAGAAATTGATTGGTTTCGACGGGCCAATATTTCCCGTATTAACCGGTCGTTCTTAACAACGCATTGACGCATTTTTTGACGTCTCGTGAGAGAAAATATCCTATATCATTGAAATGTCTTCATTTTCTTCGTATTGATTGAGATCGTGTGAAAAAAAACAAGCCCCGTCTGTACTTTCGTTGTAGGCAATATTTTGCCATACTGACCTCCCGAAACAGTTATTATTCCATAAGTATTGCTCACGTAAACAGTTTCTATAGCTTGATATTATCGTTCTAACGAGGTGTATTTACCAAAAACTTTTTTCAGTATCAAAAGGAGTTCAAGAAATATATCAAGGGCACATTCTATTTTAATAGACTTTAGTTCAGAAGTTGAAGAAAGGGTATTTTTTACTCCCCTGATAAAACAGGGGTTTAAAAATCCTTTCAGGGATGGTATTTTAGTCCCTCTAGCTCAAGTTGAAAGCAACCAACAAGGTATTTTGTAAAATATCTCTTCGGAATGCATGTTTTCCTTAAAAACAATTTACATGTGTTTAGAGAATATTTCGCCAATTACTTTGCTTTTTGTTCGACCAAAATCTTTGGCTTTCCTGGAAAAAAAGAACAAATATTTTGTGTTTTGGGCTCCTCCATCTTTATGTATTCGATTTAAAACTCTAGTCTCCGTGGAGAATACGACGTGTTCTGAGACGATTTGATGCCTGCTAGATTTTTGGATAATTACGATTTGATCCAGCAAGGACCCCGATAAAAGGTCAACTTCTGCAAGAAAAAGGCAGTACAATATGAAAAGCTAACTTACCATGGACAAACAATCGCCAATCACAAAACATCCCTTCTTTTGGTTGATGTTATTTTTAATAGCCTGGATGACTGCGTTGCGATCAGCGACTGTATATGTTCCTTTCGGATCATATGGTGTTGCAATAATGATGCGTTTTTGGTTTTCCTTTTGAGCAGGGTCGTTTAAGAAGCCTTCGATGATTTTATGTGCTTGACTCTCGCTTTTAGCAAAAGAATGAACGTTCTATTTAAAAAAATTGTAAATCTAACACGTATTGATGACGACAGCAATCAAAGATAAAAAAAATCTTAATCACTTCTTTATGAGAATGAGAATTTTTGACGTTTGATCAAAATTATGTACCCAAAATCGAAATAAAATCTAAGAAAAACATGACTCGGGTAATAAAACCTATACCAACTGCTTTCTCGGACAAATATTAACCTTCGTCACGTATTGCTCTCGCAAGCTCGGGCAATACTTATGACGTTGGTTATTATTTTCCAGTATTGTCCACGTAAACAGTTTGTATAGGCTGCAAATATCATTTTTATTTATGACGAAAATAGAAAAGTCAAATAACTCGAATAACAGGGCTTTTACTAACCCAGCGGGAAAAATTAGTAAAAACCAAAGGCGAGCAGTGTTTTTTTTTTACAGTCTTGCATGCCGTTTAAATAAAAAACACTCAACGTATATTTTTTCACGATTTTGCCCACTGGGAATAACGAGAAAACTAAAAACTAAAAGTAAGCTGTACGTAAAATAAAAATTGCCATACCCACTTCACCCAATCATATTTCTTGTCCAAATACAAACCAAGTGCGTAGTTTGCACTATCTTCACTAGAAAAATCTTTTTGGTACTTCAAGTCTTTCTGATGTTTTTGTAGCACTGGTTTTTCACTTTGTAGTAATAGTCCCGTACTTTATAGATAGAATTCAACCAGCGATGGACAGAACTAATCACGCTTGTCTTGCTTCCAGCCAACTTGTGATAAGTCAAAATAACTTGTTGTCCACGCTCTGCCAGTTTGAATATGGTTTCTGTAATTTCAGTCAATTTACCAATATTGCATTTGAATTTATCTCGTGTAAGTTCCAGCAAAGGTTCCTTAAAAACAGATTTGTCTGTCATTCCTTTTAAAATCTGATCAAGGGAAAATACAACTTTCTTGAAATACTCCACATACCGGTTAGCTGCTTGTAACCGTAGTTTCTCACACTGGCTTTTACTGGTACATTTAACTTTTGTTATTTCATCATAGAGTTCGTTGAGCTTGTCATAACCAAACGTAACATCGTGTTCCATCTTGATATATTCAGCTCTTTGATTCTCGTAAGTAATCAATGTTGCAATATTGTCAAGTTTCTCAGTAATCTTGTCCAGTTTGTTGTTCACTTCGGTAAATTTGTTTTTCATGTAAAGCAACTCTGCAGAGTCTCCTTGAGGTAAAAATGCAAAAATAACCGAGAGAAAAGCACCAGCAGCTCCAAACATTGGTGCCAATTTCCCTATACTAGACACCATAGGGCCAACAGCTTTGCCAGCATCTTTAAGGGCATCTTTATGCTCTTTGATTTTATCTGCAACATGAATAACCGCCTCAAGACTGCTTGTGATTCGATCTTGTGTGTTTGAATCAATTTCTCCAAAGCAGACAGTGGGATAAAGTATAATGATTAGAAATGAAAAATAAAGAAATTTCATTTTCAAAGAATCTAGAAAGAAAGCAAAATCATCAGAAATTTCAAATTTCAAATACATTTTTCTATAGAATGATTTCAGGGCTCGCTATAGTGTAACTACAAGATCTATCCTTGGAATGCCTTCTCCAAATTCAGTTGTCGCTTGGTCAATAATATTATTAAAGTCAGTTCGATTTTCCAACGTTTAGTAATAGCAAATTCTACGGCAAATGGAAAAACTTTTATTTTTGTTTGTAAAAGTTTTCTGTAAGCATGAAAATGGGTCGTTTTTAGAGAGATTATACCTTCAAAATTACAAATAAAAATTGACCCATCGGCCCAACCATGGTGGACCATGGGGTGATATAATACACGCTTTCCTTTGTATAAGAATGGTGTATTTGCATTTCAACATGAATGTTCTTAAATTTTTTGCCTAAAATCATCCTAATATGTTATTAGCATATTTATAAGGTTCGTAGCAATTTTATCAGTTATCGTTAATAAACAATGTATTTATTTGAAATGTGAGAAAAATTGATCAGATTAAAAGAGATGCAAGATGAATATTCTTAAAAAAGAAATAATTTTTAACCTACGTCAGCAAAGATTCAATATATTTATATTCTTAAGAAATTCTTAATTTTTTGCCTGATTTTATCTTCAATATCCCTGCATAGTATATTCTTATAACAAAAAGCGTTTAAACGTGGCAGCTTCTCAAACATGGCACCTCGAAATCAAAATCATCGGGAAGGCTCTGAATTACATCTTCGCAAATTTGACGACAAATTCTGGAAGTGACAAAAAATTAAGGCCAATATAAGATCTAACGAAAAAGTTCTGTGGTTTAATAAAAGGTCATTCCAAAGACATTCTAAAACGAGCTGGACTGAACACGACCAATATTTGCGCTATGTTTTTCGTAGTCATGATACACTCAAGTCATTAACAAAAATTGAAATTAATGAGAACGTGAAATTTGTTTTCCGATTTGTTTAACAAGTACCAATAAAGGGCTCTCAATCTCTTTTTAACATATTCAGTTATCTGTTAACATATCGAAGGCAGCCAACGCAACATTTTTGCAAGATATCTGTTCTGATTTTTCTAGAAATTTCCATTTGTTTGGAAAATATTTCGAAATCTATCTTGTTGGAAAATTTGATCTGTTTAACCCAAAACTTTAGCTTCCTTGAAAATTTGAATGTGTTCTAAAACGATTTGATACCTGCTAGACTTTTTTTAGATTTTCTGGATAAAAAGAACATATTTAGTGTTTTAAATTCCTTCATTTTTATTTTTGAAGAAAAATTTTAATTTCCTAGATTTTTTGAGGTTTTCTGAGACCATTTGGCTTTGGATAAATTCCTTGTAAAAGTGATCTTCTTAGCCCGTACCACACTCTACATCTGTAGAAAACGTTACTTCAACGTACCACGGGAAAATGAATTTCATGAATTTTCCGTACCGGTGCGGCGGTCTGGTATAGGCTAGATCTTCCTGGACAAAAAGAACAAATATTTTGTATTTTGGGCTCGTTTGATACTTCTGACATATCTAGTTTTTGACCTTTCTACAAATATGTAAATTGTATGTTAAATATTCATCAAACGTGTTAAAACAAAATTTGATTGATTTGTATATTTTTTGCTTATTACAAGTGAAACACGGATGATGCCGCTAATAATTTTTTTTACAAGAAAGGCATATGAGGAAAAGAAATGTTTTTGAATAAACAATTATTATAAAATTCAGAATATAACAGAAGAATGACTGCCGCTGACCACTGTTTTCTGTGCTGTTATGACAGGTATCGAAATAGCATTATATTTAATTTCTTTGTTCTCTGTCCAGCTCGTTTACAATTCTATTTTCCTACCAACATCTGGATGATCTTTAATTAACCCACGTCGCATTGAAACATGGCTTTAAAAAATTATATGCTTGAATTCAATTTGAATCAAACTTTTTTTTTTTTATAATTCCCTATCTTTTACACTATCATATAGCACGAGGCCAAGTATATTTGAGAATTTTTTTTAAAAAAACAACTTAATTCAATTTGTCCTATTTTTAGGTGGGGCCGAAATTAGATTGCGGAAATAACCAGAATTTAAACATTTTCACGAAAATGTTTTTTTTACTGTCACAAAATTCTTATAGAAATATGAAATGTCACAAAGAACCAGCCTTAAATGGTATAATACCTAATAAGTAATAAGAAAAGTTTATAGCATAGTATATTAGATTATTTAATAATTCAGGGTTAATCAAATTTTCTAAGAAGACAAACTTACCATCTGCTCGCCGACTAAATGACTATTGCAAGGCATACGAGTGACTGAATTTGCTCGTGACTATAAGCAAGTTCCAAGTGACCAGTATTTAAAGTATTTTTTATGTTGATATTTTTCTATTTACCCTCTTATGCTAGCCAGAAATAGGCAAAAGTTCCTCCCTCAATCAAATAGAAACTCAAATAGAAGAAAAAGTTGCAAATATTAACTGACCTAACAGAGGAAGTTTTTTCTCTGGTTTAAGAGTTTTGTATGAAAAAGTTGATTCGAGGTTTTTCAAAGATGCACAAAAGCACGAATGCATAAAAACCTTGCTGAGAGAGTTGAAAAGTTCAAAGTTAAGAATGCATAAATGCACGAAGGTAAAGAGGAAGATTTTTCGTTTCGAATTCGTTTAGAAAGGTCAAAGCTTGCAAGAATGCACGAACGCACAAATGTAAGAGGAAGTTTTTTACTGACCGGAAAATCCATTAATTTGAAGCTTGAAAAGTCTAAATTCAATACTTTATGTAGCTGCAAGAATGCACAAGCTCTTTGAAAAAACTTTACCATCAATCTCTGTATTGATTTTTCTTTTGCATTTTGAATTAAAGCATTTCAGTATCACCAAGGTTTCAATAAAAAAGTTAAGATACTTCGTTGAAGAAATTTTTGATATTGATTGGAATTTACCTGATCTTGAATCTTCGTTGTTTAAAATTTTAGCTGGTCACTCTCCAAATTAATTGGTGAATTTCTAAATACTTTTTACGTGTACACGGTTTTTTTTATGAAAAATGTTTCATTAGCAGATAACCGACTTTCTCAGCCAATTGCTCAAAATGAAGCTAAAATTTCCATAATTAGAAATTGTTTAATCTTCAAAATGCAAATTTTTCCACTTTTTTGGGGAATTCTTACTACATTCTTAGCTGAATCCTATTCCGATTAGAAACTTTTGAACAGATTTTGATAACTCAACAAAATTTTGATCATGTTAACAAAATATAGTAGGGCAAATTTTTGCAAAATTTCTTAGTTGCTTACGTAATGAGTAATTTGAGGAATTTATGGCCAAAAGTGTCATTTTACCACTTCATATCTTTTAGTAGTGATTTCAGTAGTGATAGATTTACATATTTTGATGCTAGCGGTACTCTTATTTGAAAAATACATTTTCTTTAAAACATTTAGAGCAGCAGAACACATATTTTTTAGAGCCTTTAATTCCTATAAGTGCCTTTATCCCCGTTTTCTGCTAACTTATTACAGGGTGTAATTTTTTGAAGTCAAGAATTTTCCAAAAAACACCAGTTCTGCCACTATGAATTTAAATTGCCTAAATTTTTCATGAAGATGTTAAAGCTAGTATTACTGTAATATCCTTAAACTATCTTAGAAGAGCGTTTGAACGATATAAACTTGAAAATTTTTGTCATTTTTTGATGACACGTGTTGTCAACATTGTCATCATTCTGAAACAAGTAGTGACAATTCAAATTGAAATTTTTGTTAACTGGAAATTTTATGCTAATTGGCATTCTATTTCAAAATTTATTTACAAAAATAATCCATGTGGATAGAATTGGTCTTTGCTACACAAAGCAAGATATGTAAAGATATTATAGGGAAATTGTGATTTTAAAGTTTATTTCCAGAACCTAAATTTACTCATATAATGATGCCATCAGCAAGCGTGATTACTTTTTTGATTCCTTATAAGAAAGTACAAGTACCTACCAATTTTCTAGTATGTTAATGCGAAAAATCGACCTCAGGTTGACTCGGAATTTTTTACCGGAATGAGTTTTCCGCGGGCAGCCGTATTTCACTAAAAAATAATATGCCCGCTCTTTTAGTGTTCTTGATTAGTGTGACCAATACGGCAAAATCTGTCTTTTACCGCAGAGAGAAAAGTAAACACAGTCAACAAGGAAAAAATAAGAAACAAGGCCTCAAAAGGAGATCGGGAATTTAGAAAAAGCCGGAGGCGTCGTACCCTCCCTCCCTAGGAATTTCAGGAAGGTTCGAATCCTGGTCTGGGCATTTTTTTTCTATCCTTTTTTTTATTTTTCATTTTTTTTCTATTTTTTTTTTTCTAATTTTTTCTGTTTTTCTTTCAAACGATACTAAAAACACTCTCAAAGGGCTAAGTGGTTCGAATAGCGTGCGAAGGGCGCTATTCGAGGCACGAGCCTGTCACACCTTTTAGCCAAATACTGCTCATTCGTTTTTAGGATGGGTTAGGGCTTTAAAAAAATAAAAAATAAGTAGAAATATAAAGAAATAAAGAAACTCGGTTTCTTGGCTAGCCTTTGCTGGTCAAAATTACTAATTCTCCCGGAACTAAAATCGGATCTCTTTTTTAGGCCTTGTTTTTTACGCTTTCCGTCAACAAGCGAGATCTGAAAATGTAGACATGAGCTGACTGAAGCTGTCATCTGTGTGTGTAAATTGTTAGAAATGTAGCAATGATTCATCGAAAATGACTTCAAATAAAGGAAAAGGCAGATTCTATGTATTTACTGAACAATTTCATCATGGTTATCTGTGATTTTCAACGAGGGGTAAATCACTAAAAATTTGGCGTACGAGATTTTGATTTTTTTTTGATTTTTGATTTTTTTCTGATTTATTTTTGATTTTTGATTTTTTTCTGATTGATGTTTGATTTTTGATTTTTTCTGATTTGATTTTGATTTTTGATTTTTTTCTGATTTTGTTTAGATTTTTGATTTTTTCCGATTTTTTTCTGATTGTTATATATTTTATATTTTCCAGCGGAATTTCTTGTGCCTGTGGAACCATTTTAGCAAAAAATATTCTTTTATGACTGTTGCTACCTTATTATTTTCAAAAGACAAAAGAAAGCTTTGATTATGAATGAACTTGCTTGTACCATTTCTGGTTTGTTGGCAAATCATGCTGATATGGCTTTCAGTAAAAATGGACTGATTTGGAATAACCTACCGATTACAGAAAAAGAAGTGACAATTTCATCTCGTTTGTTGTAAATTGAGATTGTGGAATTATATACTTTATTACGACCATAAAAATATCCTTCACTTATCACTGCACACTTTATGATGATGTTATACCGTAGAGTAGATGGTAGCCTGTACCAGACCACCGCACCGGTACGGAAAATTCATGAAATTCATTTTCCCGCAGTACGTCACTTTGAACTACCACAACAAACAACATTTTCTGGTCTGCACTTTAAACTTCACAATGTTTACATGTTTGTTAGTTGCAGATTAAAACGGAATTGCCATATTACACTGTATATAAAGTGCAGACCAGAAAATGTTGTTTGTTGTGGTAGTTCAAAGTGACCTCGTTAAATTTCAAGCCGCCCCCATCTACGGTACTTTATTGATTGTCAACAACAACTGTAAGTGTAACCAGTCCATCACAAACATTTACACTGAAAGTTATATGAAAGTTTCATGAGAGCAAGATATTTGTTATATTATTGTAGTAATGGTAGCCATTGTATTTAAAAATGTTTAATGAAGACAAAACATGATCAACAACGAATAACACATTATGTTATGTACTTTTTATTCTGCGTAAATCAATGGAAAATTTCAACGTAAACCTTCAGCAAAAACAAAAGTAATTCTGAATGTGGCAGCTAAAATTAATGGACAAAAATTTTAAAACCCCTCACCATCAGGAAAACTGATTATCTTTATATAAGTGTTAATGTTATGCAACAAAACAAAAGTTTTTGAACAACGTCTGGATAATTTATGATTTATATATAAAAGTTTATCCTAAATAGAAAAAATTGCACACACAGGAAATTCATACATCATTTGTAGAAAGTGTTATGTCAAGTTTCGACAAAATTTTTGAACACTGGCTGGAAATTTCATGAATTGTATATACTGTAAAAACTTATCTTAAGTGAAAATAAATTTTTTGAACACTGAAATCTAATATTTTTAGGAGATTGTCTTAAGGGTAAACATGCGCACATACTAACTTTTAAGCACACGCAGGAAAATTCATAATTTTTAAGAGTTTTTTTAGCGTAAACAGGAACTTTTAACACGTCTTTTAAATGTGACAGGAAAATTTCGTAATTTGTAGGAGTTTGTGTTAAGCCTAAACAAAAATTATTGAACATGCAAAGGAAAAATCATAATTTATATGAGTATTGCGTTGTGCTTAAACAACATTTTTTTGAAGGAAAATTCAGAATTTGTAGGAGTGTTGTGCTAAGCGTAAACAAAAATTATCGGACAAGCGCAGGAACATAATTTGTAGATGTTCAAGAAAACCAAAGGGAAAATTCATGATTTGTACAGGACTTGTGCTAAGCGTGTACAAATTTTTTTTGAACATGTACAGGAAAATTTATAATTTATGTAGGAGTTTGTGTCAATCGTTAACAAGAATTATTGAATATGTGCAAATTTTGAACATGCGCAGGAAAATTCATAATTTGTAGGAGCGCTGTAAGCTTAAAGCTAAGCTTAAACAAAAATTAGTGAGTACGCGCAGGAAAATTCATAATTTGTAAAGTTTGTGTTAAAATTTTGCACATGGGCAGGAAAATTCATAATTTGTAGGAGCGTTGTAAGCTTAAAGCTAAGCTTAAACAAAAATTGTGCTAAGCATAAACAAAAATGTTTTAACACACGCACAGGAAAATACATTATTTGTAGTTTTGTGTTAAGTGTAAACAAGTAAACAAAAAATTTTTAAACAACAACAGGAAAATTTAAAATTTGTAGACGTTGTGCTAAGTGTAAATAAAAAATATTGAGCATGTGCAAGAAAATTAATCATTTGTAAGAGTTTGTGTTAAGCGCAAGGAAAAATTTTGAACATGCGCAGGAAAATTCATTTTGGAGGAGGTTATTGTATTAAGTGTAAACAAATTTTTTTTAACACCGTCAAGAATATTCATAATTTGTAAGAGTTTGTGTTAAAATTTTGAACATGCACAGGAAAATTCATAATTTGTAGGAGTCTATGCTATACAAGTATAAACAAACATTTTTGAACACGCGCAAGAAAATTCATAATTTGTAGGAGTTTTAAGTGTACAGTACAATTTGTACTTAAAGTATAATTTGAAAGATTTTATCTTAACCCTATCTTACCCGGGGGGGGGGGGGGGGGGGGTAAATTTTT
>JAUBWS010089409.1:9626-25148 GCA_032270445.1 Darlingtonia californica | reverse complement strand
CATACTACATACTACATACTTCATACTACATACTACATACTACATACTTCATACTACATACTACATACTACATACTTCATACTTCATACTACATACTACATACTTCATACTACATACTACATACTACATACTAGAAAAATGAGGACTGGTATATTATTTCTCAAATTTAAATCAAACTTATCAAAAGAATAAATTAAAAAGCAAGCAATAAGAAGATATTATATTTTCTTTGTTTTCAAAAATTAAAGCCTCGTCAATGATCAGAATCAATGAATGAAGAAAAACTTATCTCTCTAGCAAGCACTAGCTAGCTAAAGCTTTGGGCAGCTGTAGAGGTGCCAAAATTATCGGATGATTGTAAATTATCAGTATGCAGTATGTAGTATGTAGTATGCAGTATGCATTTTGTACTAGTATTTTGCTCGAAGATGAACTTGTATGTTTCTTGAAATGAATAATTCTTGTTGATTTTCTTTCGCTTGTATCGTATAAATCGCAAATACTTTCTTTAATTTACATTTTCGGCTACCATTTTAAGTAGTCCAATGTCGCATAATTTTGGCCTGTCACCAAGAGTGACGTAAACAGTTTAAAACCAATTAAATCCCGGGATTTCAATATTGGACAACTTAAAATAGTAAACCACTTAATACTAACGAATACCGTCAGGTACATTATCGATTATGTAGTATGGGGAATTTAAACCACGGATTTGCTTATAAAAGTGTATAGGAATCATGATCATAAGTGTGCGCGTTTGTGTTTCTAAAGCATGGGTCAAAGAAACTTTCTTTAGAAAAAAAATTACAGTATGTTTTAAAAAAGAAAACAAACAAAACATACGCAGATCGAACAATAATCTGCAAATAATTTTCAATCTTAGACAGGGGTTTGTGTGAAGGAACTTATAATAAACAATGAGAGCAACCGAATGAGTTATTAGCAGAGCTTATGACTCCAATCAAGAGAGATGAGCGAAAAGGTTTGAGTCCATCTCAAACCGATGTTCTTGATTAAAGTAGCACTCTCCACCATACTGTAAGCTTGTGAGTCTTTCTTATATGTATGGAAAATATTAATTAAAACCCTATTCGGCCTAGGGGGGGGGGGGGGGGGGGTGGTTTGCACAATTGTTCCTTAAACCATGTTGCATCAGTGTGTCAAGTTTTATTTGAAAATTAGAAACATTAGAAAAGTTATTGAAGGGGGGGCCGAATCGACACAAAATGAGATTACTCAATCATCGATTTAACACATTATATTAAAATTGTTAATTATATGATTCAGTCAAGTGGCAAATCCATCTGCACGCGACGTTTCTGAACAGACAATAAAATGGTTTTACAATTATGATTGTCAATCTGGCAAGGAACTCACATTTACAGTACACTGGAAAAACTGTCGCTCTTTCCAAATATTTTTCGGGATTAAATCTTGCTAATTCTGCAACAACCTCAAAAAAGAACAATTTCTTTTCCTTAGAATTACCCACATTTATTTCTGTAATAGTTCTTATTACAATACAGAAAATTGCAATTATGAAGCAATTTTACCATAGCAAACTCCGTGATAACGTGCTCTATGTGGATGCAGTATCCTCATTGTCCGTTTACGCAAATGATTTGCTAGCGTCTACTAGCTTTGTGACAGGTCTTCCTGTTAAAACTGAAGAAAGATGATAAAAAAATTAGAAGAATAAAGCTTAATGCCGGGGCTTAAAATTTTTAAATTGTCGTCGTTGCTATGAAGTAAAAATTGATCTTTTTTTTAATCCAAGTAGTCTAATTTGAAAAGGAATTCTCATTGTTCTCTTTTATTTTGAAAATCTTTTTGAAGCCTTTCCTTATTTCTGGATTCTTCTTCAAGTAAACAATAGGGTTTAAGCAGGAGTTCCACAAGATGGTAACCAATGTAAACAAGTAAAAATTCTGATGGAAATAAGATGACATAAAATGCTTGAAAGTGTTTGCAAGATCCAAAATAATCCAAATGTTAATGGGTGCTACACAGCAGAAGTACGTCAAAATCAGCAAAAGTACGGATTTGGCAAGTTTGATATCGCTTCGCTCTTTCCTGTATGTCACCCTAAACGACGTATCAACATAATTAATATCAACGCCATCTCCTGAAAGCGAGTCTTTCTTCATTTGAATTGATTCTAAATACCGATTTTTGAGTTTTTTCTCTTGTTTCTTCAAAGCATTGGTTATACAAAAGTAATTGAAAAGCAAAACAAAAAATGGTCCAATTAAGATTACCATGGTAACAACAAGGTAGGGCAGACTGCCAATCCATTTGATGAATGGCGATAGACCAGGGACTATCCAGGACAATGCGATCAACGTAACCATCATTCTTTTTGTTGTTTTTCGATCATAGATGTGGAGTTTTGTCATCAGTATGTACCGATCGTATGAGATCACGGCAAGAGTCAAACATGATGAACCAGACAGAAAGACGGTGAAATACGCACGAGCAAAATCAACAACGCAATCGTTCAGCAAAGGATAGTCCAGTACTTGGTATCCAGTGATAGGGAATACAATGCATCCAACTAAGAAGTCAGATAACGCCAAAGAAATCAGGATTTTATTGGATCGTAAACGTCGCCCTGGCCAACATAAAATAATAAGTACCAATAGGTTAGTGATGGTTGCAAAAATGCCTCCAACGATGAAGAAGACAGAGTAAACATATGTTGTTGGAGGTTGTATGATTGACATCCTCGTTTGACAAGTCATTTTCTCTTGCTTTAAGTTTTTTTTGACAAAACCTTTGAAAACGTGAATGTTTTTTTTCAATTAGAAGGAAAAGGTGCAATCTCTTGTCTTTTGCATAAATGTCAGCCTCTTTACATAACTCACATTTTATTTCTTTCTAAATGTCAATCAAAAATCTTCTCTTGCTTCCTGCTTTGTTGGATAAAAACCCATTGCATAAAATATTTGATATTGGCTCCTTTCATTCAATGATAAGAATGATATCTTGGTCTTGCTCGGTGTCGGCTTCTCTTGGTTCAAACTGTACTGAACATTGATGTAAAAAATCCTTTTGTCTTTTTAGATTTCTGGGATTTAAAAGATGCGAACTCAGCTTCTCATCTTACAAATATGTAAATTTCATGGTTTAAATATCACATTTCATCCGAAACAAATGAATTCGAGATTTTATGAGATAGTTGTGTGAGGAAATAAGCTACTATTGACACAATGTGCAGTTTTTTTATTGTAATGCGTGAGTTGGTTGAATTTGTTGGATAAACATTTAATCGGTTATCTGCAATAGTTTCTACTTCTTTATTTGCTGAGTAAACAATATTGTTCAGTTTAGTTTCGCTTTCGCTTAGGAGATCAGATTACGAAACGAAACATTGTTACAGACTTGCAAAATCTGAATAAAGGTAACTGACTACTTTTTTACTCAAATTTTGCACGCGAGACCTTCGCGTAAATAGTAGTTATCAGGCCCGGCGGTACGTTTTCAAAATTTAGTCTCTAGATTGGCTAAAACACATTTGAAATCCTTATACATTTCACTCTAAAGGTTCTAAAAAACAATGAAAATAATGTATATTTTGTAAGTAAGAAAATGTTTTGTTTTATAACTCCAGAAAAATATATAGTACAAGACTTTAAATGTATGGATATAGTCTAGGCATACTTCGATTAGTTACTAAAAATTGAATATACTAGAAGAAGTGTGATTACAAATCGACTTTTGAAAATTTTCCAAATATTCGCATTCTGGTATCGTTCCGTTGGTAAATAAATTGGCAAATTTCACTATATGTTCCTTTTATCGGTTCATTCTTTGTGAAAATTGAGAATGGAAACGAAGTTAAAACGGGCCAATAGCAGCATTGCATCCAAATTTTCACCCTTCTTGCCAGCGAAACTGTCCTCTGGGTTTGCAGCGCAAGTGCGACAGAGTGATCTGTGTTGCAGTCATTTAAAACGCAGAACACTAGGAAAGATACGAAAGAGATACGGAATGAGATATATGATTGATAACACATTCATTTTAATTCGATTTAGCAGCTTTTCAACATTTTTAAGAAATTAATTCTCAGCAAAAAAAGCCCCCCCCTACCTTAGCTCCACCGGGCCTGGTTATTTGATCATTATATTACTGTTATAGTAGATTTGAAAAGTAAAATAGTATATCAGATCAAATACAGAGCGTTCCAAAAAATTCGGCCCGCGTGTTTTATAACGGTTATCATTGTCTAAAATCTATCAAATTTAATATAAAAATCATTACTTTTTGAAAATACAGTGTGTCTCAAAAAAAAGGCTACCCAAAACATTATTCACTATAGCGTTTGAAATAATTTCCACAATGAAATAATTTTTATACCATGCGAAAGAGAATAAAAAGGGTTGTCTAATGATACTAAAATCGCATAGAAATCTTGAATACTTTGGTAGGGATAAGAGATTTTAACTGAAACTTTAAAAAATGAAAGTTTTATTATCAATTAGACCTATTCACAATAGCAATAAGGGAAAAATTAAAGTGGTGATAACACAAAAAAATATTGCTCGTTAAAATCTTGTTGATTAACCATTAAGGAATTAATTAAAGTAGCGGTGGAAAAGATTCTGTTTTCTTGGTAGAATATACTTTATTGTATGAAAATTTTGCGGTCATTTTAATTTCGTGGTTTTTTTCGTCAAGATTGTATTTTTCGTTCGAGCAAAAATGTGAATTTTGCGAAATTTTAATTCCGCTGTTCTAACAAAAAATGTCGTATTTAAAATTTAGCACGTCTCGAAATTGTGTTGTTTAGTTACGTAAAAAGGTAATAAAAGACATTTTTTAGGGAAAACTTTAAATTATATTTCTTTTAAAACCAATATTCTGTGATGTTGGCATTTTTATTTCCAAAAGTCCGATTTTTGGTAAATTTTAATTTCGCGGTTAACCGAAAAAAAAAAATTCGCGGCATTTTAATTTCGCGGTTTTTGAGTGCCGACCGCGAAACTGCGAATTTTTCATGCCGGGAAATTTTCATGCAATAAAGTATCTGATAGTAACAGGCTCAACCCCAGTTCATAAAACTGAGATATAGAATTGTTTTATTCGAAAAAATATAAAAAGACAAGTTATTTTATCAACAATATTAGAAGATTTTCGATTAAAAACTAATCGTTAGTGCATAAAATACGTGTTCAATATCTACAGGATGTCTCAAAATATGTAGCCTATTGTAGCAATTATTATTCGTAGAATTTATCAAAAGCACCGAAAAATAAAACAAAAAAAAACTGAAAACTTTCTTTACAGTTGCTAATTAGATTTTCTATAACCATGGTTAAAACGAGAGGACTCGTTATAGGAAAGTTCGGGGCTTCTTTTCATGGAACTAAGTGTATATTACATATATATTGTAATGAATCAACAGATCCTGCACTAATGTGATCGCAAAGGTAACGGATCGAGTGGGGATTGAACCCACGATTTCTCGCTTGCCGGGCGATTGCTCTACCAACTGCGCTATCGATCCGATTTATAGTAGACGAGAGGAGCGCCGCGAACCAATGGAAGATCATCGAATTAATGCACAGACGGAGCTCAATCTCCAACCAACTTGTTTACTTTTTGGTAATTGGAGTAATTGTAAAGTCGTATACATTGGGGAGAGCATACACCCAACGAAGCCTAGGCTGTACTTGAAGGATATGTTAGAGGAAAGAGTTTCTGGTTTAAACTGAATTTTTTTTATGCTTTTGAAATTATCAAGGTTTTTCACTATGTGATTTTTTTGGAAAAATGAAGCTAAGGTTGAGGTACAGTGCGAAAGCACCTAACGACACGAAAGCATGAAAAATCTGTTCTGAGGTTTATTCTTCGTGCACATTACCTTGTGTTGTGGACACGATTTCAAAAATGTTTTTCAGATTTCATACGGATTTGGTTTCATCGTTTTCTAAGAGTTTTCAAGGCTAGTTTTAACAAGCAGTAGCTTAATCGGTAGAGCACAGGAATATCTTGGATACAGGTTCGAATCCTGCCTGGTTGTGGTTTCAGAAGCATCCAAAGAGCCAAAATACAAAAAATCTGTTTGTTTTTTCCAATAGGGTCACTTTGTCAAAACAAAAATCTAGAAAGCTAAAACTATTCTTCAAAACAGTAAAAGTCTAGGAGCCTAAAACACAATATCTGTTCTTTTTATCTAGGAAAACTAATGTAAAATCTAGCTAGCATCATACCGTCTCAGAACAGGTCATACTCCGGGACACTAGAACTTTAGACCGAATACATAAAATACAAGAGCCCAAAATGCAAAGTATCTGTTCTGTTTTTTTCTTCACAAAAGCTAAAAATTTCTAGCAGGAATCAATTGATATCATTGCATATCAATATTATGAAGGAGGCCGAAATTTTCGCCGAACGCACGAAACGTACCTTCCGAACAGAAATTTTGCAAAAAGTCTCGTTGGCTGCTTTGGTGGTCTAAGCAAAAAATAAAACATGAGGTTTCACAGGCTAAGAAAGTTTGAAGTTCCCGGTAATCAATTTGTTTACCAATAAATTTAGTATTTAGTAGTAATATTTAGTATATAATAGTATTTTCAATAAGTATGTACCCTGTAATCAATTTTTTAATTTGCAATTTTGTAACATTGACCAGTAAATTAATGAGCAAAATTAATAATTTTACGAATAAAAACATACAAGCTGCTTTTTGTTGTTGAATAACACAATACTGTATGCAATGATTTTAAGTGGCTCTTATTATACTGAAAGGTTTAACAAAAAATTACACAAACCAAACCTGACATAGGTATCGAAACCTGAACATTCTTTAAATTTTACATGTTAAAATTCATATATGCAACAAGATTACTTTTTTTGGAATATTTCCATATATGAAATTATGAAATGTTGAAGAGTTGTCTGGCTGTCAGGTAAAATTCCAACTACCTTTTTGAGAAATATTTTAAAAAATGATAGAAATATACCATACACTAAGTCTCAGAAAACAATTCTACCGGGTGTCTCAAAAAAATGTAGCCTCTCGTAAAAATGTCAGTAGCAATAGTATAGGAAACTTTTAGGTTACCCTATGTTTTTATTTGCGGTGTTTTTGATTAAGTCTCGTGACATTTTTTACAATATACCACATTTTATTGATTAAAAAAAAGTAAAATTTAACACTGTTAGCGTGATATTTATTATTACATTTCCTGACAGGGTGATTAAAACATGATCGAACATAGAAACTAAATTCCTTTTTAAAATCATAAATTTCAATAACATTCCAATCTCACGTTAATTGCCTTAAGAAATGGTTGGGAATAGCACAAAAAGTTTATTAAATTTAAGAAAGATCTTGTGTTAAAGTCACCCCACGTGTGTACAAGTCACCCAAACTGATGGCAGTTAAACTTTGTAATAGACTGTACAGTATTAATATCCTGAATTTTTAATCTTGGCAATATTAGTCCACCTGTTTCCAGGACGGTCTGTATTATTTTTCAATTAATATCTTTTGCAGGTGAAAGTTTAGGAGCGTGTTTTAGCGCCTAACTGAAAAGGTTATGTTGTTTATAACTTGTTGATGGCTTTATCTTTGATATTATGAATTTTTTCACCTTCAGTAAATAATATCAAAACATTTGACACACTGATAATTTTAACATACTGGTACTGTTTGATGATAATTAGAATCTTGATCTAAATTTCATCTTTGTGTTCTCTTCTCTACATAATTTCATGCATATCTAAAATTCTACCATCTAATGAATTTACTACAAGACCAGAGTCTAACAGCAATGACAAAGAGGTTTATTTTGCACAAAAAATTTGCGTTTTAACTGATGACGTCAGAAAAACGAATCTTTTTAATAACTGCTGACGTCATCAAAAACAATTTTTTTTTGTGTGTGAAATGTATCTACTTGGTAAGAAACTTTTTTGGTAATTTAAAATTTCATGTTTATGACGTCATCAATACCCACAATTTTTGTATACGGATTTAAGTTGAAAAAGCACCAACGAGGTATTACCTTTCTTTGAAGCTATATATTAAGTTTCTTGAATGGGTGGAAATGCTCCGGAAAAAATTTGGTATCTTTTTGACATGCCGTAAATCCCCTGAGACTAGGTATTAGGAATTTTATCATGCACATGCAAATATGTACCGATATTGCCACTACCAGGTGTCCCAAAATATGTAGCCTATTGTAGAAAAATGTCATGAGAATTCATCAAAAGCACCGCACCTCAAAACAAAGGATAAATTAAAAGTTTTCTAGCTATTGCTAATGACATTTTTACGAGAGGCTATATTTTCTTGGAACACCCGGTATATTCTGATATTGTTTTAGCTGATAATTTCACACGAATTTCCAATGCAATCTGCTGTTTTTAAGTTAATGTCGGCTGCAAAATTTGGCACAGGATTTGTTCAAAACGTGTGACATAGAAACACTTACTCCTGGGTACAGAATAATCGTTAATAATTAACAATTTTTTTTTCGGACCAAATTCTTCTCCTGATGTATTATACTGTATACATATTTTGATGGTTGGTATTATTCATGATTTTTTTATTTTTTTATTTTTAAGAAATTTTTTCACAATTTTGCTTTTTTCCCATTTTTTTTTTTAATCGAGTCTATAATGTTGTTTTAATTCTTTTTTCCGCTTTGTTGTGAGTTAAAAATGGTGCAAATGCATAGCTTTATTTATCTATAGCTTCCTATATATTCATTCGAAGTGTTTATGTAGAAAAGATTATGTAAAAAGCAATTCATGACTGAAACTCTCCTTTCCATTTTTTACAGTTCGTTTTTCTATGGAATTTTGACAAAATATCAATGGTTTTAGGCGTTTTATATGTATCTATTTAGATAAATTTGCAGGTTTTCAAGTTTAAAAATATGAGATTTGAATAACTGCAGCATTGTTTGTTGTTTTCTCATTCTCATTAATCCTTTTAAAGTTGTTATCAAAAAGTTCATCAACAAGGAAATAAAACACATCCCCTTCAAGAGGAGAAGAGCATTTACTGACTCTCGAAGCTCCTTTCATAAATGAGAGATCAAACAGACCATCAATACAAAAGACGAATTCAGGAGCAGGACCCTCACAATCAAGTTTTAGTTGTCATCTGATCGCTTATCAGTCTTTAATTGAATTATGTGATAGAATGATTGCAATATTTGCTTTTCTCGTTTAGATTATAGAGAATTCTTTTCGAAAATATTTATAAATAGAAAATGTCTGGTTTCAATACATCTCTAATACCACTGGTGACCACACTGTTTTTACCAACTACAACGGAGTGGCTGTTGGAAAAGATGTCTTCATTGCCAGAAAACGTTTGGTAAACAAGCAAGGAACAGTCTCCGTATAAAATTCTTGGAAAATTGCAAACACTCGGCTTTCGTTTGACGTTTTTTTGAGATTTTGTATCCCAAACATTAGTTGCTTTGATAACACGGTGAGAGAGTTTCAATTGAAACTACTTTCAAAAGAACTCGTGAAAGCCAAACTGAAAATATGCATATGTGATTAATACTCTGTCACTGGGTCCAAAAAAGCCGTCTTAGATAGATTTGATGCCAAAGAAATACTAACAGAACTGGACGGTTTACTAAACCATTGCCAGAGGAGTAATGTGAGTAGTGAACCCTTCGTGATTTCAGCTCGGAAAGGGCCTATCCTACGAGAGAATAGGAAATCACAATTCTTTCCTCTCACTACAGGCTCAATGTTCACGACACATTGGACCTTGGTATATAGCAAGTATATACCATCTACACGGGAGAGCAATTTCACACTCCCAGGCGTAGACTTCAACGATATCTTTATATACCATAGTGCCAGCCTACCTCGTGAAACATATAAGGAAACTATGTGGAATTAAACAGCACGGAAATTTTCGCCACTGATAGTAATAATGTAGCTGATGAAATAATCACTGATATTGATATCAAGACTAATTACATCGAGAAATGCAAAAACAATGAAGTCATCGAGACAGATTATAATGACAAACAGTACCTGAAAAATAAAACGGTATTGGGATATGCGTGATGAAAAAAAAACACTTACCATTCAAAACTTGATACAATTATCAGATTACCTCCATTCAAAAAATTGGAAAATACTTGAAAGAATGAGAAAAATCCGGTATTAAAAGAAGAGAAACAAATCGTAAAATTATTGAAGGACTTGAAAGAATAGAATATCGTATCAGTGACAAACTTTATAAAATGTTAGAACTTAAGGGTAGTTAACCTGCCAAGCTATACGGTCTAGCGAAAGTTCACAAAAATAAAACCCCTGTTCGCCCTGCTTTGTCAATGCGGGGCCCAGCGTATCACAAAATCGCGACAAAAGTTGCAGAATGGTTATAAGCAGTCACATGTCTAAGCAGTTTTGAATTGTCAGATGATGAAGAACTTGTAAGCTTTGATGTGTCCTCTTTGTACACAAGTGTACAGGTCAGGGAATTGATAAATGTATGTGCAGACCTCTTATACAATGGACGATACCCTACCCAAGTGAACAAGACCACTTTCATTGAACTGACCCAGATTGCTTCATTTCATGGTTAGATTTATATCCATAAATGTTTGTTCTCGAAGCTACTAAAAATAATCCTATGAATTATTTTAATATTTTATACTCATATTGATACACTTCTTTCTATTTTTCACAAAATCATAATTTGAATAGTTCGGAAAAATGAATGAAAGGCGTTGTGAACGAAACCGTCACTTTTTAGAATTATTGAGATTATTATTTACAGTAACATGATAGTTTCGGAAGAATCTCAGACTAGATTTATGATAAATGAAGAACTTTCGGTGTCTTGATCTAAGTTAAATTCTCTTGAATAAAATCTATTTTTAATGTCTTTTTTTATTTTTAGCCTACGCAGTGGCGAGATAGTATTGAAATGACATTTTTCGTTTTTTTTTTAGCTGATGAATAAGAAAAACTTTCCCCAGGGATGCATCATTCAGTCATTTGTTCTTTGAATCTTTTTATAACTTCTTAGTATTATTTTTAGCTTTAATTTATCTACACTTTTGTGACTTTCTTTAATATCACAGAGAGGTGCCTTATCAAATATTTCTTCTTCCACTTTGATATCGTTGTCTAAGTAGTGTCTTCCCCATGAGGTAACGAGGGGGATTTTTTATCATTAAGTTTTTGAATATTAACAGAAAAGCTGATGATAATGAGCAGATCCTCTTTTACCAAAGCCGATATGATAAGATCTAGATGCTGGTTTGTGTTTAAAGGTTTTAAGGTTGTTGAGCAATATATTTGTCATTTTGTTTCTTAATGATTTTATAGTAAACTTTCTATAATTTCAAAGCTTGAGGGGATAAAATAATCATTCGAGTTATGGAAATAAGACTAAGAGTTAGCTGAAGCAATGCATTCTGTTCCACAGTCTAAGTTAAGAAACTCTACGTTAGGCAAAACACGCCGCCAAAGCTGCGAATGGAAAGGAACGGCACACAACGTGCCGTATACACGCCCAATTTCCGCGCGACAGAGTATTTCTGTCCTTTCGTTCACGGCGTTTAACTGGACTCTAGGCGTCTCTTAGAATTTAAAGTATTTCGTAATTCCTACAGTAACAAGAAATTAAACAATTGCACACGGGAAAGCGATATAGTCACATGTTTAGAACAGTTTCTAATAAACAACTACTTCAACTTTACAAATAGGGGTAGCTTTTCATCTCTCGATGTTTTCATCAACAAACATTTTTTTATTCTTGTCTTTATAGTATGTTGAAACTCACTTTTTGGGGGACCACCTAAGGTATAAATCAAACGTAGGTGTGGCTTGAGTCAATAGACCATTGTTGGTTCTTAAAGATAAAAGTGTTTTTTGATTTGGTTTTAATAAATTTCCTGGGGAAAGCGGAAATAATTGTTGGATTTTGGATCTGGAAGATTGAAGAATAAAAGAAAGACAATTTTAGCAGATAGCAGAAAAAGTGGAAGAAACTTCAGAAAGATGGGAATATTTCAATATTGTAAGCAAAGATGTCGTAAGTCTCTCTGCCTTCTTATTCCGCAACAAAGCATATACTACTGTAACATTAATTTTCCTCGGCTTTCGAGTTGTTGAACCAACAATTTGAATAGCTTGAATAGTTTTGTTTGCTTTTGTTATATGCAGCATATAATTTCCATATTAGTGCCAACTTTGCTAGATTTTTTGTCCAGTTTATCCCGGCCCCTTTAGAAAAAGTCTGTTGGCCGAAAAACTGGCATTAATTCAGATGGAAAGAGCATTCATTACCTGACGTGCATACTATTTTGCGTAGATCTGATTTTTTAATCTACAAATTGTTTACTTTCAAGTGAATTTGGTTTTGCGGTTCCCTGTGCATTTTTGCCAATTTTCTACATTTTCATAGACTTTGAAATTGTAAATTCCGCGTGGATTTAATATCTCGAAACCACGAAAAGTAACCCAGGCAAACTTTAAAGTGCACACAATCAGCTGATTCTATTGAAATCTTTCGTGATTTTTCACGTGATTTGACAATGCCATCTATACTCCCGGGGGAGTTTAAATTACAAAGAACTACCGTAATTATTCTAATTTAACGCGCCGGTAAAAATAATTATTTTGACCGGCCCGCGAAAATAATTGGAGAGATAAAAATACCAAATTTTAAACACCGCGAATTCGCGTTAATAATTAGAGGCAAATAAATTTATCCTCGCAAAATAAGAAACATATTTTGACTTTTCAAAAAAACGTTTTTTCCAAATAAATTTTTACAAATTGACTTGCTATTTCTTCTTCTTGTTTTTCGTATTTTTTAAGTCTTTCTTTGAATCATTGTACTCCTTAAGAGCCTTGGCAACGAGGCCTAGTAACTTTGAATTTGCTTCCGAGTTGGTTGATTTGAAAATATATAGGGATGGGAGTTCCATCCTTCCTTGAGCAAGCTGTCTAGAAAATTGTCTCTTGCCAGTTATTTTCACGAGAAGCCAACCGCTATTTTTTACGTAAAAGTAGGTTATTTTTGACAAGAATTCCTATACGTGTCCAACAGTTACATCACCGTATTTCAACGCCATTGCGTACTTATCTTCGACAAGTGCACCAGGTTGTGTTTCATGGCAGGCTGTTAACTTACTATCAACATTTGCTTCCAATTCACTCTGGTATACACTTTGGTGCTTATTTTTTTTCCGGTCTAATTTCCAATCTGCGTTATTAGAGGGAAATAAAATGCGCAAAATTTTCGACCTGGGTTAATAATTGGAGGCAATTAATTACAAGCTTTTGGCCATTTTTGCTCATCTGCGTTAATTAGAAGCAGCGTTGAATTAGAATAATTACGGTAGAAGTTTCCTTCCTTACCAAGATATTTTTTTCGAAAGATTTTGATACAATTGAACTTTAACTTAGGGTTTTAGCGTTTAATAGTTGGGTATACACTTTACTTCTGAAAAGGGAACTATAGTTGAGACGTTAGCAAATGAAGTTTCAATACCCGGGAGCATTCTGCAATTGACGTCAAACGTTGTCCTATGGAATACATCAATACCTTGTCATTTCACTGTTTCAAATAAAAAACAAGCTTGATCCGTTTCCCATATCATATTATTTGAATCCAATTTGTAAATACCTAATAAGATTAACGGTATAATCTTTTCATCAGATTTTCATTTAAATATATATATACAAATCAATAAGAGATTAATTATGGTAAAAATATACTTTACAAGTTTCTACAGATGACCTAGACTATTCCATAGTCTAAGTTGAGGGACTCTAAGTTTAAGAGAACTCGCGGCGGGAATTGCGCACGGCAGCGGACGGCACCCGGAAAGGAGAAAAACCCTTTTTAAAAATTCCCGTTCCCGCGCGACAGACCTATTTTCGCCCGCGCGATAATGGCTTTTTCTTACACGGACTATGAAATAGTCTACAGATGACCTCGTCATATGCTGTGCTTAGGTGGGATGTTTCTTGGACATAATTTTTTAGTTGAGGGGTGAGGCTCAGGCCGGAATACCTTCGTTTACAGGGCCAATTTTTCATTTGTAATCATGTATTCGTAACTATATAAACTTTATTTCATCAATAAATAGCCCTTTTTTGCATTGGATATATTCCAGTTAAACTAGTCTTTGTGGTTCGCAGGGGATCTTAGTGAGGTTATACACATGCGAAAATACACTCCGGTGAATGGTCTCCAGTGTAATTTGAGTGACTCTGATACACATCATAGTTTTGTCTGTCGTGAGCTCAGGATCAGACGTGTCTGGTAAGCGCTGTGATTCCTATACTATTGTATAAAACCTATTTCGGTAACTGGGAGGGCGTATAACTTACTTTAACTTCTTTTCGGAATACGTTCATCGTCAGTTTTTTACATTTCCTGATAAATGAAACGAAAAGTTTCTGAATAAATATAATTTCATGTAAAGGATGTTGTTTATTTATCAATATTGATATGGCGAGTTCATTATACGAATTTCATGGAATTACACATGGGTACTCCAGATTTTTATGGAGTTACACATGGGTAATTCAGATTTTCATGGAATTACACATGGGTAATTCAGATTTTCATGGAGTTACACATGGGTAATCCAGATTTTCATGGATTTACACATGAGTAATCTAGATTTTCATGAGGTTACACATGGGTAATTCAGATTTTCATGGGAGTTACGCATGGATAATCCAGATTTTCATGGAGTTACACATGGGTAATTCAGATTTTCATGGAATTACACATGGGTAATTCAGATTTTCATGGAATTACACATGGGTAATTCAGATTTTCATGTCATGCTTTTTTTCCCTGTTTTTAACCTATCTTTCCCAGATAAGAGCAGCCAACGAACCATTTTTCACGATCTCCAGGAAAAATCTTTTATGTTTTACTAGAAAATAGCTGAAGGAATTTTGACACTAGTTTAATATGTGAAATTAAATATCCGTGGAAAGTCCCGAATTTGCGGGTCGAGTGATTCGCGAAAATTTCTGACATTAAAGTATTCTGAATTTTCGAAAACATATCTCAAGAAGGTATCTCAGAAATTGTCAAGCGGATATACATATTGAATTTTAAAGTGGATGGTTTTAAACCACTATCCCCTTGATTTCATTGAATTCGTAAGGTATGCTTCCTTACTACCGTTCTTTATTTAACCACGTACGTGCCGATGACAAACATATTTATCATAGGATTTAATTTTTTTAACGCTCCTGGACCCTTGGGTAAGAGCTCCGCGACCCATGCACCAGGGAGCGGTTCTCGGTCAAGAAATAGACTCCAAAGATTCCCAAAATGTTCCCGACACAGAAGTGGTTGACAATTTTTAAATTCTTAATAAAGGATGGTCAAAATGAGCCTTTTGAGGCTTTTTATATGAGGGTCTTCAGCCTTAACATTATCGTTAAAATATTTTTGATTTATTGAAGATTTTAATTTTCAAGAAGTTTAAATTCAGGACTTAAACGAGGTTGATATTATTTGACTAAGTAAATAATATGTGATTTCTATAAAAT
>JAUBWS010089398.1:0-10054 GCA_032270445.1 Darlingtonia californica | reverse complement strand
AATGAATGAATGAATGAATGAATGAATGAATGAATAACTGGATGGACGAGACAAGTGAATGAAAGCAAAAGTCTTCAAAAATCGTGAAATTGCGAAAATGTTTACTAGCGGAACTTTCCAAGTTTAAGATATTGCCTGTCAAAGTCATAACACATTTCACAAGTCATAACATTTTCAATGAGTGTAATAATTTAAAAAAAGTAAAATAAGCGAAATCTTTTTAGTATCTAAATGTTTTGAATGCATTAACCCTTCGAGCAGTTAGTGGTGGTTTTTTTGAATAACTTTTGAACCAGTATAAACATTAAAATAAAATTTTGCAAGTGTGCAGTAAATCTTGTTTGTCAATTTTTATAAAAATTTTGTCATCATACTACGACGTCATCACGTGTTATGACGTCATTAAAAAGTGATCCATTTTCGGTATTTGCAATTTTTGAATTCTTTTAGCGAATGTCCATGGCTCCAAACTTTGACAGTCACTTAGTGTTAGCAAACTGTGACATGTAACATAATTTTTTTGACCACCTATCACCGGCGTGTATTTTACAGACCAAAACAAAAATAGGTCAACATTTTACTTTGAAAGATTGAATTGGCCTACAATCTTCAAATTTGGACTAAAATGTCACTTTTAGTAAGCCTTTTTGATTTTTGACATGCATTTTTGTTCAGTTTTCACAGCTGTTTTGTATTTCACAGGCCGATCTGTAATAACAAATTCCAGGCATTCGAGAACTAGAAAACTAGTAACGATTTCGTCTTAAAAGTTTCACCAGTGATAGATCTTGGTAATATAAGGATTTGGTGAAAATGTCAAGTCAAACAGACCATTATTTCTTTCACAATGGAGCATCTTTAGTATTTTACAGACCGGTCCTATAACAAAAAGGTAAATGCTCGAAGGGTTAAAACACTCTGAAGAATGAAAATGAAAATGACCAAAATACCACTTTGTTTTTGACAGCCAACAATTTGTGAAAGCTTAAGAATCGGGCAGAATTTGCGTGAATACAAGAGACTTTCTTTTTAGGAATTTATTACCAAAGTCAAACTTTGCATACCAAACTCAATTAGATATCTTAATCTAATATTCAGAAATGAAACTTGAAATTTAAGCAAGTGTTGAATTTTTCCCTTTTCAAAAGACACTGCGCAGCTTAATATTACAGTAGCCTCCATAATATAGTTTTTGTTGATAATACTTCCCTGATAAAAATGCATTGGTACCTACTATCAGACAGAGTTCCTCTTTTCTAAACCGAAGTAAAACTCACTTCAGTGGCCACATCTGGTGACTTCGTGGAAAATTTTCATTTCATATCTTATATAAAAGTATGATCCTATGAAAAATGATTTTATCTTGCAGTTGTCATGGTGATGAATGCTTACGAAAAATTTCAAATATTCCTTTGAAAGGCGACCTCACCCCACAGTTGTCATGCTAACGAAGGCCCACCAACAACCTTCAAATGATCCTTTGATAAACGACCTCGGAAATTCCTTCTCGTTCTTGTGTGTTTCCTTGGTAACAAAGCAAAAATATATCATTTTTTTACTCTTTTCATTGCAGTTTTATGTTTTTACATTGAAGTAGATTCTTTCGCCAAGGAAAACTTTAAAAGTTTTAAAGATTCGCCATCTGAATATCAAACTTTGCCATTCTGTCAAAAAATAGTTAAAGCCCTGGCTTATATCTCAAAAACCAAGCATTTTCAGAGTTTGAGACCCCCCTTTTTCTGAAAAAACATCAAATTTTAAAGTCGCAATTTTTTCAGTGTCACTCTACATTTTTATGAGCCTCGGAGAGACATATACTCGAAACTTTCAAAGATTTTTTTTCTATCTCAAAAACGTACTTATTTCTGGCATCCAAAGGGTTAAATGGAAAAAAATTCTACCACGGACATGTTTGATGAAATGTTGGATTCATTTAAAGGACAGTAACTACATACCAACATCCACATAACAATGCCAGCAACAAGTGCCATCAACCATCCAATCAAGAGGATACACCAACATGCTAATACTGCGTTTAAGATCATCGCACCAGCATTTGGCTTCTTGGTCAATAAAACAGTTCCAGAGTCCTCTATTAATGGCACGTAATACATGTTTCTAGTGGACAACAAAATTTACAATCTATTATTAATTCTAAGTTTTTAAGTTTTTACAAAATTAATAAAAAAGGAAAAGGAAAATGTTTGTACTGCAAATCACTTTCAAGTTCTACCTTTTCAACGTACCCGATCTTTGAATTTACGCTTTGACCAAAAGTTATGGACCGAAAAAAGGTCCTTTTATGAACGAAATTTTGCCTTTGGTGATAGAAAGAAATTTTCTGGTGGGAAAATCATAAACACAACAAACAATTATATCATCAATAACCTCATTAACCCAAAAGACATCTTTAAGACATCTTTAAGACGACCAGAAAAAACGTCTTTAATATGTTTTAAGATGCGAGTTTACTAGGATGCAGTATTATTGTGACGGTCTATGGGAAAAGGGGCATAAAGCCAACCATAATTTTCTTGTTTACCTCTCAAAATCATAAAAAAACGTCTGCGGAGGAGTTCATTTCTCTTTAATCCACACGCAAATTGCGTGTCGCTTAAATAGAAATGCACTCCTCCACAGACGTTTTTAGTGGTTTTGCCAGCGAGTGGAGTATGATCGCGGTAAAAACCCCCTTTTCCCATAGATCGTCACAATTATAACTGAAAAAAATTAGACCGTCTTAGAATGTTCAAAAGACGTCTTATGTTTTACTCACTGATATGTTTCAACGGACTTTAAATTTTTCACCGGTAGGTAAATATCAAATTCATCTTTCTGCATTGAAGTTATAAATTGCTCAACGCTAGTTTTTCTGTTTCCATAACCGTCCCATTTGATTTTTATATCCTACGGAGAAAGCATTTCTTTTTATGAATAAAGAAAATTAGTAACGTATCATCTTATTGGACGTATTACAAAACTTGCACACCGAGGGCGGATTAGAGGTGTTAGCAAAATCTAAAGGTCACCAAAAACGATAATAAAGACCCCCCCCCCCCCAAAAGAATCACAAATGTTTTGAATGAAAAAATTATGAAAAAAATCAAGGAAGAATCTTTTTTGCAATTTTTAGAGTTCTAAAGTACCCTTGTTGCAAATGTTAGATTCAAATTTCAAGCTAGCTTCTCAGACTACCTTACGTAAACTTATCGGTACCAACTTTATCAGCCCAGACTGTTTGCCAGCCTAAGTTAAACGTTGAATCAAATTTTTGGTGGTCCTCATTTTTCAGCAGCGCAAATTTTCGTGACATCTGAAAATTTGTTCCTTTAGTCCGACAGAATTTGGGGCAATAGGGTAAATTCTTTCTAGCTTTGTTTCTTTCCCTTTTCTATATTCTTTTTTTTGCCTTTTTAAGTTTTGTGAGAAAAAATTTCCGCAATATAAACGATTTTCCACGTTCTTATTTTTCATGGGTAAGAAAAAAATTTTCAGTCTGGGGAACAAATCTAAACATATGTGCCAACTTGTAGCGAATGAAATTTTTAGGGTTTAAATTTGAATATTTTGACTGACCCACTAGGGTCTGCCTCTCTTCTAGGGTCTGCCTCTCTAGGGTCTGCCTCTGTAAAGATTAGGTAGGAAAAACGGGGTCATTTGTCAAATTTGGACTATTTGTTGCTAAAATATGAGCCTTTAAAGAGCCATTTTTACCTTTGTTCTACCGATACAAGCAATTTAGATTATCTATTATTCGAAATGAAATTTACTTTGGTAGATTCGCCTTGTGCAGACCGAGTCTACGAAATATCCGAAAATTTACGATATATTTTGTTACGAAAATACACTTTTTTTTAATATGAACATTTTATTTGAACATATTTACCCAGGATAGCCTCTTCAATTCTCTTTGAACTGCAATCAATGAGGGTCCTGCTTTCCTGTGAAACACCTACAGGGAACCACCGAAAGCCTCGTGCCGGCGTCGAACTCGGGACCTCTGAGTTCTAAGCTCAGCGCCTTAACCACTCGGCCACGGATCCATGTAGGAAATGTGTCATGAAAGCCAATAAGTTGATAAGAACTGATAAAAAATCTCGACATTCGTCTTCCTAACACCATTTAACCTCTTGAAATGAATTTTATATCATTGATTTATTCGTCATCTTAAATGTTTGAGATTTGTTTAGAGATTTCTCAATCATTTCATCGACAACATATTATACTATACCATGCTGCACTTGCAAACTTCTTTGATGACCAATTCAAGAAGCTTTGGAAATAACCCAGCTGTTTTTCCGTTTGCACCAACATATTTTGAATAAGGTTTTTTGTCATTGAAACCGACTTTGATATACTCAGGGCACAAACATGGTTCTATGAAAAAAAAGATTTGATTTCTTAGAAGGTGAATATGATAAATGCAGCGCAGCATTTCTATACGACAGAGTCCGCACGCGTGAATTCAGATGCCGATCGTCCGCTTTTATTTCAAAATCCACATACTGCGTATCTATTCAAAAAGAAAGTTCCTGTCTAAGTTTGTATTGGAAGAAGAGAGGGAATTGAAGTATTTCAACGTTCAAGAAGGCTAAAATGCCAAATGCTCTTAGTACTGCGCTCTTTAACCCAAAAAATGTCCCATAATTTTATGTCCCATAATGTGTATCTCGCCCGCACACAGTGGCTACTGGAGTGATTGAGTCCAAAACTCGACACTGTTCCCACATGGACTGGATAGCTCAGTGGTAAAGCAGTTGCACTAGTAATGCATAAGTCGTGAGTTTGAATCTCACTTCAATCCTCAGTTTTTCGAAATTGAGGGTTGATCACTTAGCGTTAGGCACTCTTACAGCGTTGATGATGAAGATTGACATAAGTCTTTTGAGGATGATCATGAGACCATATTTTTGCTCACCCTAGATCTTCTGAAAACTGATTACAGTATTCTCGATGGTCAAAGACAGCTCTTCTAAACGCCCAACGCCCCTACTTTATACCAAAGCCTCCATCGTTTGAAGGGAGCGATTTTTTAGAACTCGGTGTAGGGCGCGGACTACAAATTTTAAACGGTCACTGGTCTTACCTCTGACATTTAGACGAAAAACTTTTGAGGAGGATCCATAGGTGTTATTTGCAACACATTTATAAACCCCTGTGTCCTGTCTTCTCAATGTGTGAAGTTGTATAGAACCATTGCTTTTATACTCGTGCTAAAAATACAAAATGTGTACAACATGGTATGCTTAATTTTACATTAATCTACCTTATAAGCACCGCAGCGCACGCGAGCTTTTAGATTTAGCGTGGAGTTGATTCATTAAAACGATGTAATAATTATAACATAAATAACATAATTCATTTCTTGATATTTAGAAAAATGACCCCATTATAAATTCAGACAAGCGGCCAAAATTCTGGGTCCGATACCGTCAGGTAGTTTTGTGCGAGGGGTAAAACACTTCAAAAAAGGTGTACGAGACTTTTTGACTTTTTTTGACTTTTTGGTGACTTTTTTGACTTTTTTGTTACTTTTGTGACTTTTCTGTGACTTTTTGATGACTTTTTTGTGACTTCTTTGACTTTTTCCTTGACTTTTTACAAATGTGTACGAGACTTTTTGAAGTGTTTTACCCCTCGGTTTTGTGTAGTGAAAATACATTGCGCTTTTTTTTTTTATTTCACAAGTACCCTATAAGATCTTTCTATTGAGACATGAAGACGATGTTCTTTTTGATAACAAGAAGAACCGAAGAGGCTATCCTAGAAAATAATAACAACAACTTTTCAAAGATTAAGTGAATACCTGAATGATTTTAGATGGTATAGGTGAAGCAATCCAATTTTTATAAGCCTCTGTTGATGAGGTTGTTGTTAATGATTTTGCACTAGTAGTCCCCATTGTGGCTATTTGGTTGATCGAGTCTGATTTGTTTGCAAAGTTTATTGTAGTAGTCGGTTGATGTGTTGTGCTGGAGGTATTACCAGGGGTAGGTTCAGTAGTTTGGTAGGTTGTTTGCTTGCTTGGATTGGGTTCAGTCAGTCTCATCCAATATATCTCAGCAGTCGGAATAGACTGGTTAACCTTGCATTGTAGAGTAATAGTGTCATATTCGTTGGCATTTATTTCATCAGAAGTTTTGTCCCCATCTTCATTGCTTATCTTATACACATTCGATACTACTGGTTTTGCTATGTTTTGAAAGAAATAAAATGCAACCATACAGTAATGCAACACCGTTTTAAGATGGACAATACACCTAATGCTTATAATCTGCGTGTTGGAGATTCACAAATTCAGTAAATCATTTCATAGTTTTTTTAAGAAAATTCCGTGATTGTGACTTTTCAACTATAGCAATGGTAACGGATCGAGTGGGAATTGAACCCATGACCTCTCGTTTTTCGACCCATTGCTCTACCGACTGCTCTATCGATCCGATGTCATTACACTAATTTGTAGTAGACAAGGGGAGCGATCGCTCAATTGAAACTGAATCCTACGAACCAATGGAGTTTTATCGAATTAATGCACAGGCGGAGCCCAATCTCCATCCAACTTGCTAACTTTTTTGGTAGTCGTAAAGCCGTGTACATTGGGGAGAGGCAAACAACCAACGGAGCCCCCCGGTTTCAGTTTAAACACCATCCTCAGCCATTTTCATTCAACCATATATTACACATATATTGTAATGTTCAAAAAATGTTTGTCATGGGACTTTAAAAATTGTTACGGTCCTGGAGCCTAGGGTGACCTAGGAGCTCCGCGACCCATGCACCAGAGAGCGGTCCCCGTTCAAAAAAAAGAACATGTCCTAAGATTCCCGAAATGCTCAAAATTCCCGGTACAGTGATTAAGGGTTAAAAATTTTTATTTCTATTTAGCATATTTTGTCTAGATTTTGGAGAATATTTTGAAAAATAGTCTAAGCGTTTAAACTTGTCAAATTAGTTCCTCTAAGTGTATGATTTTCGAGTTTTGGGCGGAATATACCCTTCCATTTCTAAGTTTAGTACTCCCCCTCCCTCCAGAGTAAAATCTTCCAAATATAGGAATTTTTGTCGAATAAGAAATAGTCTTATTGATGTTGTAAAATTTTACATCACAGTTAAAGATGACTTTGACCACGTACAAGTTTTTGCTGTACCCCTAATCTCCATAAGGGGTAAAATTACCCACCCCCACTTTTCGTCAAAGACAATGAAAATAATAATTATACACTCGCTGAATATTTGACTTACATAAAAAAAGTTATGAAGAAAAAGGTTAAGATTAAGGAACATTTTAACCACGTGAAAGTTTTTTCCTTCTAATGATTAGTTTGTGCACATATGCACGTCTTTGTCATTGCCTTCAAGTTTTAATTATTATTTTAGTCACGTTTGAGTTATTTTCGTCAAAATTTATTATTGATAATAATCTAACTACGTCAAAGCATGTATTCTAACCCTCCTGTAGGTTTTTTCTATTTCAGGCCTAAAAACAAACTTGCAAAAGCCCTCTCAAAGTCATGGATTATTTTTTTCTACTACCTTATTCCCTTAACCCTTTAAGTGCCGGTATGTTAAAATATTGAGAAAAATCCATGCAATCCTGGGTGCCGTTTAAAGAGAAAAACACTCCACCGCATAGGGTTTTTATTGCAAAAACGGCCATCGGCACTTAAAGGGTTAACTTTATGTATCATGAGAAAAATCCATGCAATCCTGGGTGCCGTTTAAAGAGAAAAACACTCCACCGCATAGGGTTTTTATTGCAAAAACGGCCATCGGCACTTAAAGGGTTAACTTTATGTATTCCTCTCTCAGAAAATTTTTGCCCTCAGGCCAAGGATTATGTTCACACCGCGAAAGCTTCGTTGCAAAGTAAATACAGAAAACTTAACTTTGAAAAAGTCAATACGTCAATACCGTACTATATTTGATCTTTTTAGCTTACTTTTTTCAAAATATATTTTCAAAAATATAATAATATATTCAAAAATAAATTAATCTTATTGAAGGTGCAGGAAGGGTACGATGGGAGGTGACATAACCTCTGTAACCCATGTTCTCAAATGCTTTACAGTCGAGTCTCGCTATTTCGAGCTCTCAATGGACCGGACAAAAAGTTGAAGATAACGCATGTTCGAGACAACGAGAGTTAAATGTATTTGGCATTTCCTGAACAAAATTAGATCGCAATGAGCTATGTACTACATGAGGTATAAACCTGCGGTATTGTACTAGTGCACAAAATCTAGCCTGTACCAAACGTTTTGAAAGAAGTACTTTTACGTACGGCAGGGATAGTTTTTTCTCGTCCTGCTACGGTGTATGGTACAGGCTAACTTAACCAGGCGCACAGGGGGACTATGAACCATACAAGTAAATACCATGTTTTTTACTCTTAAAAGGGATATGATTTTACAAACTTGGATAAAATTTTGGTTTAGAGAAAATTTTCAAAAGTAAGGGTCCCTAAAAATGTCTAAAACATCAAAAATGTCCAAAATAAGTCCCTCATAATATTATAGTTTTGGAACCTCGAACTGAACGTGCTTGTCAATTTCTAAGATTTGTAACCTCCCTCTACGGAAAAAAATCTAGTTGTAAGAAAGGGATTCAAAGGATTTTGCTTAGCAACACCAGAATTTTTGAAGAGCCCTTGAAGAGTGTTTTAACAGTGGCAAGTAGGTTTTGAATTTTTTTTTGAATCTTGATACATTTTGACACTTCATTAGAAAATCTATTAGCACTTTTGGAACTTTATTCGCATACAATGATTTTGTTTCTCAATTTTCTGTTAATTCGCGAAAGAGAATTTGAAATAATTTCTCAAACACATCTTACTAACGATTTAATAAAAAATATGAATTTTGTTCGAAAAAAATTCCTATCTCGGATTGAAAAATTCTGATATTATTAGTTTTAACAATATTTTTCTTTTTCATGTTTTTGGAAGACTCTCAACAGTACTCTTGTCCGATGTTTCAGTGCCAAATCTTGCTCGTCTTTCATTTATGGCTAACGTATGTTCCCCAAAAACAAATTATTCTTTTTATATATTTGATGTTTTTTAAAAAAACACGGTGAGTCATCCAAAAACATTCACCTCGTTAATCCAAAATTGAGTTGGTAGAAATTGTGGGTTAAATACACAGACCCATCATATATATGGGTGGAGAAAGAAAAAAAAAGAAGGAAAAAATATGTTTTCTATTCAAGCCCCGATTTGAAGAGTCTTTTCAAACTACAAAAAGAAAGATTTAAAATTGTTTTTTCAAACCATATTTTGAATTCTTACAGTAACTGTGACGTAGCAGCCCTGTAGGAGTTTGAAAATGGTTTGAAACCTTATTAGGCCACAAAAGAAAAGCGCGTGGGTTGGAGTGAAAAACGTATGTTTGTTTCAATGTTTCAAAATGGTTTAAAGATATTTTTTTCTGCTAAAAAAGGCAGTGCGATAAAACTCCTCTTTAAGATTTCTTTATAGCAAAACAAGAGAAAGAGAGTCTTAGGAAGAGTAGTTAAATTTGTTTTTTATAGAAATTCGGTCTGATCTGTAATTCTTTTAATGGTACCCTAAACCTACCCCATTGGGGTACCCCATGTTTTAAAATAACTCATTTCAAATTGATTAGAATTCTTTTCTACCGAGTGGTTAGAACATTGAACGTGTAAACCAAGTTTGACTCCCTTGCCAGACTTTTGATAGTGAAATTTACCAATCATCTTTAAATCTGCATGCCCCCCTGAGGTGTTTCCAGGAAGGCAGGGTACTTATTGATAGAATTTCCTGAAGAACTGAAAAATTTTCCTGAGTGAAAAATTAAACCATTTATTTAATACTATTGGAAGACGTAAAACACTTTCAAGTACTCTAATGCTTTTGAACGCTAACCTCCTAAATGCTTGAGAATAAATAGTTAAAACTTTGTATTTTCTTAAATTGTAGAATTAATATCTATTTCAAAATAGCTGAAACTAATCTTATGTGATTTCAAGTATTAAGAAATATTTAAAAAATATTTCTTCAATGTGAATTTATGATCAAAAGTTTTGGGGATATTTT